>JAVHYY010000787.1:0-45861 GCA_035221665.1 Okamejei kenojei
AAAAATAAGAGAAAAAAAGAAGATAAAGAGGAAGGATGAGAAAGAGAAAAAAGGAAGAGAATAAGAAAGAAAGAGAAAATATAGAAAGAGAAAAGAATAAAAGAAAAAGGGGGTGGAGGGGGGGTGGGGGGGTAGGTGATGGAAAAAGAAAAATGATTAGGAGAGGGTTGGGTATGTAAATTAGAAAAAGGTGGATTGGTAGTTTTGGGAAAGATAGAAAGAAGAAAATAAAATCAAATAAATAAATATAAACAAGGATATCACAGACCCTGCCCTCAACTACACGCCCTTCCCCTTCCCTGCCATCCTCCTCCCCTGCCATCCCCTGCACTTCCCCAAATCCCCTCCCCTCCCCTCCCCTCCCCTGCCATCCCCGGCCCGCCCCCTCCCCTCCCTGCCCGTTCCACTTCCCTCCCCTTCTCCCCATCTTCCTACTTACTCTTACACCTTCTATCTCCCCTCTCTCCCCTATCTCCCCCCCTCCCCCCCTCCATGCTCTCTAAAGGACTTACTGTACCTGTGGGAGCCGTCTTCATTGCGGGTGTGAAATTTCAGACAGCGCCTCCCACGCATTCCTTGGCCCTGCCTTTGTGATGTGTGTGTGGGTGTGTGGGGAGCGGTCGGTCGTCCAGACCCAGCGTGGTTTCAACGAGACGGTCCGATCCAGCTCAAGGTTTTTCCAGCAAGTGCCCTCGAGCTTGAAGGTCCGAAGACACTCTTTCTTAACTCCTGGAGGAGGGACGCCACAGTAGGACAGCCCCTTACATAACTTCCTGGTAGCTCATTCCATATACCCACCACCCTCAGAGGGCCACTTTTAAATCTTTCCCTTCTCTTCTCAAGTCTAGTTTTAGGCTCTTGGGAAAAGAGTGGGATCATCGACATTATCTATGTCACTGTGATTTTAAACAACCCTCCATTGCTCCAGACCTATCATAAATGCAAACACAGGAACAGGCCCTTTGGCCCACAATACTGTGCTGTTCATGATGCTAAGATAAATTAACTGCCTGCACATGATCCACATCCTTCATTCCCCCAGCATATCCATGTTTCCTATTTAAAAGCCTCAAAAGCCACTATCGTATCTTTCCCACCACCAGCCTCAGCAGTGTGTTCCAGGCTTCCCACCGCACACCTTTACACTTTGCCCTCTCACTTTAAATTAAAGCTGTGCCCTCTGTTCTTTGAGTCTGGTCCACATAAATCGAATCTTGGGCTGCAAGTTCCATAGTTCACTGTAAGTGGCAGCTCAGCATCGACCGGGAGGAAAAAGAAAACATACAAGCTTGCTGACCTTCATCAGTCAGATTGTGGGTTTTTAGAGTCAGGATATCATGTTGCAGCTTTATAAAACTTTAGTCAGGCACATTTGAGTAGTGTGTCATTCTAATCAGATGAGGTGGTGTGGGTGCGGGGGAAGGAATAAAAGAGAAAGTTTTAATGAGGGACTATGGTGGGGGGTAATGGGGCAGATGGAGATAGTGAAAAAGAAATCGGCTGCACTGGGGTGTGGAGGTGGTACAGAAGAGAGAGGGCACGGGGGTATTTATTTGATATTTTGTGAATCAATGTTCATGCCATTGGGTTGTAACTCTAGTGTAGAATGGGACAGAGAGGTGGCACAATGCAACAAGACGAAGAAGACAGTTCTGTTTTTGGTCACAAATAGTTTGCTTGTCTGCAATGTGATTGTGTGCCAGAGAGGGAGAGTGTGGGGAATTACGGAGAGGGGGCTCATGGCTCAATGGGGGATATTTATATTAGCAAAGAGGGTGAGGAATGTGGGGACAGTTTTTTGGTTTGGTGAGGGGGAGTAAGGGATGCAGGAATTTGTATTCATTTATGAGTGTTGAATGTTGATGTGCAGTGGTACAAAAACTATTCTTCTTTGTTTTGTGTTGCAGTGATGTGAAAAATTGTACAAAACAACCAACCAGCGGTAACATGCTCAATTAGTGGTTCTTTGTTGCAAGGTGTTTTCTTCTGAGAATAGGAACCTATGATACCAATGTACAGTTGCCCCCGGCACTGTCTCTCCGTAACCCCCCCGACCACACCACGTGTCGTGTCTCCCCCTCCCCCGCGTCGTGTCTCCCCCGTGTCATCTCCCCGTGTCGTTGTCTCCCCCGCGTTGTGTCTCCCCCGCGTCGTGTCTCCCATGATTCGTGTCTCCCCCCCATCTCCGCGCAATAAAATGTTACAAACTTATTGGAATCTCCTGCGTCTTATCTGCCAGAGGTCTCCCAGGCATTCTTTTTTTGCCCTCTAGATTTCCTTTAACGGACATCCTTTAAAAGGATATTGGCAGGACTTGAGGGCCTGAGCTATAGGGAAGAGATTGGGCAGTCTAGGACTTTATTCCATGGAGATCAAGAGGATGAGGAATGATCTTATAGTGAGTATAAGATCATGAGGGAATAGATAATGGTGAATACCCAGAGTAATGGAATCAAGAAATTGGAAGCCATAGGTTTTAAGGTGATAGGGGAAAGATTTTAATAGGAACCTGAGAAAAATAAAACAACCCCCCTTTTTTTTTTTTGACACACAGCGTGGGTAAATGGAATGTTGGGTATATGGATGGGTACATGGATAGGAAAGAGGAATATGGGCCAAGTGCAAGTAGTTTGGGACTGGGTGTAGATGGGGCATGTTTTGGTCCGCATGGGCAAGTTGTTCCTATGGGCCTGTTTCCGTGCTGTGTGAATCCATTGCTATAAATGTGCCCTACAACCTCTGTACTCCTCCAGGGATACACTTTGTCACCGACACCTACACATACCCATGCCTCCTTTTTTCCTGACCTTTCAGGAAGTTTCTCTGCAACTTCCAATTTACCTTTTGTGCCTCCCTTTGCCGGTTCTGTAAAAGGATCCTGAACCTGAAAAGTTAGATCTGTCTCTTTCTTCATACACGCTACCTGACTTGCTGAGGTTATTTAGTGTTTTTTTCTATTTTATTTCAGATTTCCAGCCAATCTGTCATCCAGTAATACGCGCTGATGTAATGCGCTTGGAGCAGTCGGCACTTCCCTCTCCAAGTTTCATTAGTTTGTCATCATCTTTTCTGTCTGAAGGATCAGTTGGTCAGTCCACTCCTAGTAACCTTCTCTTTCCTTTGTTCACAGGCAGCCAAAGCATGCTTCGAGAAACTGCCAGCTGTGAACATATGTGTAAGTATCAAGTCCTGGAGATAAAAAGCTCACAACCAGCCCATAATCCATGTTCTCCAGAAATCTAGTGACCTCTGTTGCTCTCATTGGCTGAGCTCCCACACCCCTGTGTGAAGAAATCTAAAGAATCGCCACCTATGAGGACGGGATTTTTTTCTGATCTCAGTGCTCAACAGCCTTGTCCCAACTTGCAATCCCAACAACCCTCTACTATATTTCTCAACTAGACAAAACACACAACACATGCCCTCCCAATGCCTATAATACATATGCAAGTCATTCTGAGGTTATTACCAAAGAGGAAGAAAGAAAAGATTCTAAAGGGAGTAAGAGGCAACCGTGGCTGACGAGGAAAGTTAGGGATGGCATAAAATTAAAAGAAAAGATGTATAAAACATAGCAAAGAGTAGCAGGAAGCCAGATGATTGGGTAACTTTCAAAGGACAACAGAAGGTAAAAAAACGGGCAATACGGGGTGAAAAGATGAAGTACGAGGGTAAGCTGGCCAAGAATATAAAGAAGGATAGTGAAAGCTTATTTAAGCATGTTAAGAGAAAAAGATTAGTAAAGACAAATGTGGGTTCGTTGAAGGCAGAAACAGGTGAAATTTATGGGGAACAAGGAAAAGTTGAACGGGTACTTTGGTTTAGTCTTCACTAATGAAAACACAAACAATCTCCCAGATGTACTAGAATCCTGCTTAACTAAACCATATAACCATATAACAGGAAAACAGGAAAGCAGACTTTATTTAAATGGTGGCCGATTAGGAAAAGGGGAGATGCAGCGAGACCTGGGTGTCATGGTACACCAGTCATTGAAAGTAGGCATGCAGGTGCAGCAGGCAGTGAAAAAAGCGAATGGTATGATTAGCTTTCATAGCAAAAGGATTTGAGTACAGGAGCAGGGAGGTTCTACTTCAGTTGTACAGGGTCTTGGTGAGACCACACCTGGAGTATTGCGTACAGTGTTTGGTCTCCAAATCTGAGGATGGACATTATTGCCATAGAGGGAGTGCAGAGAAGGTTCACCAGACTGATTCCTGGGATTGTCAGGACTGTCTTATGAAGAAAGACTGGATAGACTCGGTTTTATACTCTCTGGAATTTAGGAGATTGGAGAGGGGATC
Source organism: Okamejei kenojei (assembly GCA_035221665.1). NCBI lineage: Eukaryota > Metazoa > Chordata > Chondrichthyes > Rajiformes > Rajidae > Okamejei > Okamejei kenojei. The sequence continues at coordinate 4,305 of JAVHYY010000787.1, forward strand.
TTATAGAAACGTACAAAATTCTTAAGGGGTTGGACAGGCTAGATGCAGGAAGATTGTTCCCGATGTTGGGGAAGTCCAGGACAAGGGGTCACAGCTTAAGGATAAGGGGGAAATCCTTTAAGACCGAGATGAGAAAGACTTTTTTCACACAGAGAGTGGTGAGTCTCTGGAACTCTCTGCCACAGAGGGTAGTTGGAGGCCAGTTCATTGGCTATATTTAAGAGTGAGTTGGATGTGGCCCTTGTGGCTAAGGGGATCAGAGGGTATGGAGAGAAGGCAGGTACGGGATACTGAGTTGGATGATCAGCCATGATCATATTGAATGGCGGTGCAGGCTCGAAGGGCTGAATGGCCTACTCCTGCACCTAATTTCTATGTTTCTATGTTTCTATAACAATTACAGCACAGAAACAGGCCCTCTCGGCCCTTCCAGTCCGTGCCGACCATTTGTTTTCCCCTAGTCCCATCTACCTGCACTCAGACCATACCCCTCCATTCCCTTCACGTCCATATACCTATCCACTTTACTCTTAAATGTTAAAATCGATCCTGCCTCCACCACTTCTGCTGGAAGCTGATTCCACACAGCCACCACCCTCTGAGTAAAGAAGTTCCCCCTCACGTTACCCGAAACCTCTGTCCCTTAATTCTCATGTCATGCCCTCTTGTTTGAATCTTCCCTATCCTCAATGGGAAAAAAAACGTATCCACGTCAACTCTGTCTATCCCTTTCATCATTTTAAAGACCTCAATCAAGTCCACCCTTAAACCTTCTGCGCTCCAAAGAATAAAGACCTAACTTGTTCAACCTTTCTCTGTAACATAGTTGCTGAACCCTGGCAACATTCTAGTAAATCTCCTCTCTGTACATCTCTCTTTTTGTTGACATCCTTCCTATAACTAGGCGACCAAAATTGTACACCATACTCCAGAATTGGTCTTACCATGCCTTGTACAATTTTAACATTACTTCCCTACTCCTATATTCAATGCTCTGATTTATAAAGGCCAGCACACCAAAGGCTTTCTTTACCACCCTATCTACATGCGATTCCACCTTCAGGGAACTATGCACAGTTATTCCTAGATCCCTCTGTTCCACAGCATTCCTCAATTCCCTATACTTATGCCATTTTTTGAGGATGTGACAAGGTAAAATGGATGAAGGGGAGCCAGTGGATGTAGTGTATCTGGACTTTCAGCAAGCCTTTGATAAGGTCCCACACAGGAGATTTGTGGGCAACATTAGAGCACATGGTACTGGGGGTATGGTATTGACAGGGATAGAAAATTGGTTGGCAGACAGGAAACGAGGAGTAGGAATAATGTGGTCCTGTCAGAATGGCAGGCAGTGGTGGTGAGTGGGGTGATGCAAGGCTCGGTGCTAATGTTGCAACTATCTACAAAATCTATTAATGATTTAGATGATGGGATTAAAAGTAACACTAACAAATTTGCAGATGACACAAAGCTCGATGGCAGTGTGAAATGCGAAGAGGATGCTAGGAGTTGCAGGGTGACTTGGGACTGATTGAGTGGTGGGCAGATGCATGTACGATGCAGTTTAATGTAGATAAATGTGAGGTTATCCACTTTGGCGTCAAGAACCAGGAGGCAGATTACTATCTCAATGGTGTCAGATTAGCAAAAAGGGAAGTGCAAGGAGACATGGGTGTCTTTTGAACACCAGTCACTGAAAGTAAAAATGCAGCTACAGCAAGCAGTGAAAAAGCTAATGGCTTGTTTGTCCTTCATAACAAGAGGATTTGAGTATAGGAGTAAAGAGGTCCTTCTGTGGTTGTCCAGGGCCCTGGTGAGATCCACATCTGGAATAATGTGTGCAGTTTTCGTCTCTTAATTTTAGGAAGGACATCCTTGCTATTGAGGCAGTGCAGCGTAGTTCACGAGGTTAATCCCCAGAATGGCGGGACTATCGTATGAGGAAACATTGGAAAGACTGGGCTTGTATTCGTTGGAATTTAGAAGGATGAGAGGGAATCTTATAGAAACGTACAAATTTAAAAAGGACTGAACAAGCCAGATGCAGGAAAAATGTTCCCAATGTTGGGGGATCCAGAACCAGGGGTCACAGTTGAAGAAGTAAGGGGAGGCCATTGAAAACTGAGGTGAGCAAAACTTTTTTCACCCAGAGAGTTGTGAATTTGTGGAATTCTCTGCCACAGAGTGCAGTGGAGGTCAATTAACTGGATGAATTTAAAAGAAAGTTAGATAGAGCTCTCAGGGCTCAGAATCAAGGGATATGGGGAGAAGGCAGGCATGGGTTACTGATTGTGGATGATCAGCCATGATCACTATGAATGGCGGTGCAGGCTCGAAAGGCCAAATAGCCTCCTCCTGCACCTATTTTCTATGTTTCTATGTTTACTCATTCTTTTCCATTTTTGAGGATGGGCCCAGTCTGCTTAATCTTTCCTCAGGCCAAAATCACTTTGGTCCAAATGTACCACAATAAGTTCACACTGAGCTGCAAGCCCTTAAAATTATAACAGATTTGTCTAATATGAGTTCCCTTTCAGAAATCTATGTTGACCTCCGCAATCTTACTCAGAATTATCAACAAGAAACATAGAAATTAGGTGCAGGAGTAGGCCATTCAGCCTTCGAGCCTGCACCGCCATTCAATTTGATCATGGCTGATCATCCAACTCAGTATCAAGTGCCTATTATTTATTTAACAGCAGATTCCTGAATTTCTCCCAACTATCCATATCAGGCTTAATCAATCTTGCATTCTTGTTTTTGTAAATATCGTGTCACATTTGCTAACTTCAATCCATGGGATCAATTCTGGAACATATGGAATTTTGGAAAATGACAATCAGCATCCACTAACTCTATCATTGCCTCCTCCAAAATATTACGGTGGCAGTCATCATAATCTGGGCCAGGTTACCCTTGTAAAACTGAGCTGAGAAAAGGATCGTACAGGCAAATGTGATCAGTTTAACTTAGCATCAGGTTCGGCACAAGTATTGTGGGCTGAAGGGGGTGTTCCTGTGCTGCACTGTTCCATGCTCTATGTCCCTTCCCATGGGTTTCCTTCTTAGTTTTAAATACCAATGCCAATTCCTCGCCCAGGCTGCAGGCCTTAACTATTTGCTGCCGATGTTCTGTTTCGTTTCACAGCAAATAGGTTAACAAGGTTAGTGCAGGTGGAATTGGAGATAATGCACTGAAATGGATTTAGAATTGATTATGGGACAGAAACCAAAGAGCGGCATGAAAGGATTATACTCAGGTTGTCGAGCTGTGAAACAGTGGGGCCCGGTCGCAGTCATTCATGGTTTGGCTGAGGAGATACACAATGGGGTGTGATTGTGAGTAGAGAGAAAGATGAAAAGTGGCTTGAAGCAGACAAGATGAGTGAGTGAGTAAGAATTTGCAATACTGCAATACCTGAAAAGCAGGTTTGTCACATGGTGAGAGACTGGCCAATGTTGATGTTCAATGGGACCCGGGTCATAGTTATGGAGTCATACAGCATGGAAACAGGCCCTTCAGCACAACTTGCCCACACCAACCAACATGTCCCATCTACACTTGCCCCACCTGCCTACATTTAGCCCATATCCCTCTAAAACCTGTCCCTATACAAGCACCTGTGCAAATGTTTCTGAAACAATGCGATACTACCTGCCTCAACTACCCCCGGCAGCTCGTTCCCTACACGCACCACCTGCGTGAAAGTTACCCCTCAGGTTCCTATTAAATCTTTCCCCCCCTCACCTTGTACCTATGTCCTCTGGTTCTTGATTCCCCTATTCTGGACAAGAGTCTCAGTATGTCTACCCAATCTATTCCTCTCTTGATTTTGTATACCTCTATAAGATCACCCCTCCTCCTCCTGAGCTCGAAGGAATAGAGTCCTAGCTTGCTCAACCTCTCCATATAATGACGACTCAGAAATCTCATGTCCTTGAATCCTGGCAACATCCTTGTAAATCTTCTCTGCACCCTTTCCAGTTTGACAACATCTTTCATATAACATGGTGCCCAGAACCGAACACAATACTCTAAAGACGGCCTAACCACTTGCTACATGACCTCCCAACTTCTATAATCAACACTCTGATGGATGAAGGCCAATGTGCCAAAAGCCTTTTTGACCACCTTATCTACTTGTGTTGCCAATTTCAGTGAACTATGTACCAGCGCTTCTAGATCCTTCTGCTCTACAACACTCCCCAGAGCCCTACCAGTCACTGTGTAGATTCTGCCCATGATTCCCAAAATACAACCCCTCACATTTCTCTGTATTGAATTTCACCAAACATTCCTCAGCCCTCCTAGTCAACCGATCAAGATCGTGCTGTAATTTTTGACAACTGTCTTCACTATCTACAATACCACCTGTCATCTGCAAACTTGCTATTCATGCCATGTACATTCTCATCCAAATCAATGATATAGATGACAAACAGCAATGGACCCAGCACTGAACCCTGAGACACACAACTGTCACAGGCCTCGAGTCGGAAAGGAAACCTTCCACCATCAGCCTCTGCTTCCTACCAGAAAGACAATTTTCTATGCATCCAGCGATCTCTCATTCGATCCCATGCGATTCCAGGTGTTCCTTCTTTACATGTGGCCCTCTTTACATCGGTGACACAAAGCATAAACTCAGCAACTGTTTTGTCGAACACTTGAGCTCGGCCCATCAAAGCCTACTGTATTTCTCAGTTGCTAACCACTTTAACTCTCCTTCCCATTCCCACACTGACTTTTCTGTCCTGGGCCTCCTCCATTGCCAGAGTGTGGACGTACACAAACTAGAGGATCAGTACCTCATATTCCACGGGTAGCTTACAACCCAATACTATAGATATTTAATTCTCCCATTTTGGGTAATTTACCAAACTCCCCCACCTTCTTCCCCCCCTTCCTTCCCCCCAGTCCATCTCTCTTCCCTGTGCTACACCTGGACTCACAACCATTTCCTTCCCATTTCCTTCCAACTATATTCCTTCCTCTAGCTTCACAATTCTCAACTCATCTCTGGCCTTTGTTTCAACCATTTCACCTATCAAACAACCCTCATCTGTATCCACCCGTGACACATGGGCTTTACCCTGCCCCTCCTCTCATCCAACTTCCCCCCCCCCCCACAGTCAGTGTAAAGAAGTGTCCCAACCTGAAACATTAATGTCTTTTGAAGTTGCAACAGGCAGGAATGAAAAAGAGAACCCAGTTGATATGTATTTGGACTCAGAGGCCTTTAATAAAGTGGTGTATAGGGGGTTATTAAACAAAATTAGCATGCACAGCATTGAGGGTAATATACTGGCCAGGGCTTGGTCAACTGACAGAAGACGGAGTAGGATGAAATAGATCATTTTTGGGCTGCGTGGCTGTGACCAGGGATGGTGCCAGATTAATGCTGGGCCCTGCTGCTCACAATCGGTATCCCTGAATTGTATGAGAAGATCAGGTTGGATATGTCCAAGCAAAACACAAACTGCTGGAGGAATGCAGCATCAGTGGAGGCAGAGAGATTGTGCCTGTTTGGGGTCAGGACCCTGCACCAGCTCAATGCATGATATATCCAAGATAGCAAGGAGTATGCAGAGACTTCAGGGAACCTAGTCTTCAGGCAAAAAAATTCACAAAGGAAAATAATGTGGAGAAAGGTGCTGGTGCTGGGAGAGGTCAAGTGTGGAGTCCTTGCACACCAAACACTGAAAGTTCACATGTAGGGTGGTGAGATATTAGTTGTGTGTTGGGCTTTATTTGAAGAGGATTGTCCCAATTCTATGGAGCACTGATGAGACAGCACCTGAAATACGTACACATCTGTACAGAGAAAGGTTGAACTACAGAGAAAGGTTGAACAAGTTAGGTCTTTATTCTTTGGAGCGCAGAAGGTTAAGGGGGGACTTGATTGAGGTCTTTAAAATGATGAAAGGGATAGACAGAGTTGACGTGGATACGTTTTTCCCATTGAGGGTAGGGAAGATTCAAACAAGAGGGCATGACATGAGAATTAAGGACAGAAGTTTCGGGGTAACGTGAGGGGGAACTTCTTTACTCAGAGGGTGGTGGCTGTGTGGAATCAGCTTCCAGCAGAAGTGGTGGAGGCAGGATCGATTTTAACATTTAAGAGTAAAGTGGATAGGTATATGGACGTGAAGGGAATGGAGGGGTATGTCCGAGTGCAGGTAGATGGGACTAGGGGAAAACAAATGGTCGGCACGGACTGGAAGGGCCGAGAGGGCCTGTTTCCGTGCTGTAATTGTTATATGGTTATATGGTTATGTCTTCAAGAGCATTGAGGTGGTTAAATCCTTGATGGGATCTATTCAGGTTATTGAGTGGAGATAGCTGAGGGCTTGATGAAGATCTTTGTATCCTCTCTAGCACAGACAAGGTCCCAGAGGACTGAAGCGTGGCCAATGTTGCTCCTTTTTTTAAAGTGGGAAATAGAAATAATGTAAGAAATGAGCCATACGTCAGTGGTAGGGAAGCTGTTGGAGAGGATTCTTCAGGGATATGTTTTTCTGTCATTTGGAATAGTCAACATGTCTTTGTACATGGCAGGTCATGACTTACAAACTTGATTAAGCTTTATGAAGAGGTGATACGGTTGATTGATGAGGTTAGGGCAGTAGATGTCGTCTACGTGGGCGTTGGTAAGTCATATAATAACAGTTTAGTTTGTTGTAATATCTACCGAGGTACAGTGAAAAGCTTTTGCTGCGTGCTTGTGGAAAGACAATACATGATTACAATCGAGCCATTCACAGTGTACAGGTAAATGATATGGGAATAATGTTTACTGCAAGGTAAAGCCAGTAAACTCTGATCAAAGATAGTCCCAAAGATCAAAGAGTGACACCAAAGAGGTAGATAGTCATCCAGAACAGCTCTCTGGTTGTGATAGCATGGTTCAGTTTCCAGATAATGGCTGGATGAAATGTCTCTGAATCTGGAGGTGTGCATTTTCACACCAATACTTTTTGCCTGAGGAAAGAAGAGATAGTGGCTCGGTTCCTTACAAATAATATTTGGCATACAATAAAACAAAACAGGATCCACCACCATAATACAAGACAAACAAATATACTAAATAAAACTACTATACAACTATGTTACAATCCTTGTTGAGGATACATTCAAACCCCTGCGGTGCCCAGCAGTCCCAGAAAACCCCCAGGGTGCCTTTAGACAGGGCATAGTCCCTCTCTAACACCACCCGGTCGTGGACATAACCCCGGGAAAGGGGCAGGCAGTTGGCTCGGGCAGACCCCTCTTCCACCTGGCGCCATGACTCGCGGATGGCCAGCTTGGCCAGGCCCAGGAGCAACCCAACCAGGGCATCTTCGACCCTACCCTCTCACCTACGCACAGGGTGTCCAAAGATGAGGATGGTGGGTGAGAAATGCAGCCAGAAGGCAAGGAGCAGCCCCTTTAGATAATAGAACAGGGGCTGCAACCTCACACATTCCATATACACATGGTCCACAGACTCTTCCAGCAGGCAAAAGTGGCAGGAGGCGGCTGGTGAGTCTCTAAACCGCGACAGAACCAGAGGCAGGGCACTCCTCGGTGCAGTACCCTCCACCCCAGATCCTCGATGACAATTCCCAGTCTTGGAGTTGTTTCCAAACCAAGCTGTGATGCATCCTGATAAAGTCCCTCAATCATTTTAGTTTTGTTACTACAGTCATGTGTACCAAGATACAGTGAAATGTTTTATTTTGCATACTATCCAGTCACATCATACTACAAATGAGTACAATGTATAGAATAGATGAATGGTGACTTGATAGTTTGGATTCAGACTGGCTCACCACAGACAGGTCACAGGGCTGCGGTGAAAGGATGTTATTCTGACTGGAGGCCTATGACCAGTGGAGTGCCACAGGGATTAGTGCTGGCACCTACCGTATTTTAACAGCATACTAGACTAAGTGCAGACCCGTTGGGTCTGCTCCCACAACGCAAGATTCCACCACTCACCCCATTCCCCCAACGTCGACCCACAATGCAATATTGCACCACTCACACATAGCTCCCAACGGCGCAGGCGCGGCTCATTTCTCCTCATCCCTCAGCACTCCCTCCTCCTCGTCTTCACCCTCCATCTATCCCTAGAGAGGGAGGGGGGTAGAGAGGGAGGGGTGTAGAGATGGAGGGGGGGCAGAGAGGGAAGGGGGGTAGAGAGGGAGGGGGTGTAGAGATGGAGGGGGGGCAGAGAGGGAGGGGGTAGAGAGGGAGGGGTGTAGAGATGGAGGGGGGGCAGAGAGGGAAGGGGGGGTAGAGAGGGAGGGGGAGGGGGTAGATAGGGAGAGGGAGGGGGTAGAGAGGGAAATGGAGGGAAGGGGAGTAGAGGGAGAGGGGCGGAGAGGAAGGGGTAGAGAGAGAGAGAGAGAGAGAGAGAGAGAGAGAGGGTAGAGGGATAGGAAGGGGGTAGAGTGTGGGGACAGAGGGTAGAGGGTGAGGGAGGGAGAGGGAGGGGTTGAGAGGGAGGGAGGTAGAGAGGGTAGGAATGAGGGTAGATAAGGAGGGGGTATTTCCCTCCTCCACCCATCCCCAACTCCCTCATCCACCCCCCCCCCCCCCCCCCCCCCCCCCCACCTCATCCACCCACTACCCACCCCATCTCCCTCCTCTCATTTCGCTCATCCTCGTCCCCTCACTTCCATTCCCTGCCCCAGGATCTACGCAGGTCATAGAGCAGGTCCTGGAACTCAGCCTGGTTCTCGTACTCGTCCCGGCTGTGGCTGTAGACTCCAGCCGTCAGCTCGGTCGCTGCCTGGGCTCCAGTGCAGGCCCCGACTTCATCTTCAGACTCCAGCCATCAGCTCGGCTGCTGCCTGGGCTCCAGTGCAGGCCCCGACTTCATCTTCAGACTCCAGCCGTCAGCTCGGCTGCCGCCTGGGCTCCAGTGCAGGCCCCAACTTCATCTCTGAGCTCGTCCCTGACTCCGGACCCAGGCTTGTCCTTGTTTCCAGCAGCAGCTTCTTTCTCAGCCCTGGTCACGGTCCCATCCCAAACCCCGGATTCGGCCCTTACTCCAGCTCCAGCACCACCCTCTCCACCGGGCGCCGGCAGCTGCCGCCACTCCTCGTTCACCGCGAGCGCTGGAGTGCCCCTCCCTCCCTCCCTCCCAAAGTGTCCTGTCCTGCCTTGTGACATCTCTTGGGTTCTTTTTCCGAAGTGGGTGAGTTTTCGGGCTATTTTTAAAACTTTAAATGATTAATAAATTCGGAAATATAGGTAGGAATTCGACAGGAAGATGTTTATCGCCTCGGCGGGAAAAATGTTAGTAGGATGTGTGAAAACGGGAAGCTGTGGCCTAGCGTTTGGAAGAAAATAGGAATTAACCAGATATTTTCACATACGCACGCACACACGCACGCACGCACGCACGCACACACACACACACACACACACACACACACACACACACACACACACACACACACACACACACACACACACACACACACACACACACACACACAAATGACGAAGACTTTTAGTATTATAGAGATATTAATGACAGCTATGAAAATGAGCTGGCTAGTAAATGTGCAGATGAGACACAAATTGGTGCTCAATAGACAATAGGTGCAGGAGTAGGCCATTCGGCCCTTCGAGCCAGCACCGCCATTCAATGTGATCATGGCTCACCGTGCACAATCAGTACCCTGTTACTGCCTTCTCCCCACATCCCTTAACTCCACTATCCATAAGAGCTCTATCTAACTCTCTCTTGACAGCATCCAGAGAACCAGCCTCCACAGAGACAGTGAGACGTGAGAAAGAGAATTCCACAGACTCACAACTCTCCGTGTGAAAATGTTTTTCCTCATCTCAGTTCTAATTGGCTTACCAGTTTTTCTTAAACTATGGCCCCTGGTTCTGGATTCCCCAACTTTGGGAACATGTTTCCTGCCTCTAGTGTGTCCAAACCCTTAATAATCTTACATGTATCAATAATATTCCCTCTCATCCTTCTAAATTCCAGTGTATACAAGCCGAGCCGCTCCAATCTTTCAACATATGACAGTTCTGCCACCCCGGGAATTAACCTTGTGAACCTACGCCGCACTCCCTTATTAGCAAGTTGTTCTTCCTCAAGTTTGGAGACCAAAACTGCACACAATACTCCAGGTGTGGTGTCTCTAGTGCCCTGTACAACTGTAGGAGGACCTCTTTGATCCTATACTCAACTCCTCTTGTTATGAGGGCCAACATGCCATTCGCTTTCTTCACTGCCTGTTGTACAATGACAGTGAATAAAAGAATGTCAAAAGTATGCAAAATATTATATAACTTAGTTACAGATATGAGTGGAGAAATGATAGGCGGTGTTTAACCCTGGCAAATGTGCGGTATTGCACTTTGGGAGGTTGAATTTAAGGGGAAAGTTTTGTTTTAGAACACAAAGTGGTAAGTGCCTAGAATGTTCTGTTGGGGGTGGTGGTGGAGGCAGATATGATAGTGGGATTTAAAAGGCTATAAATAGGGACATGGATGTGCAGGGATGTGGATTATGTGCATGCAGAGGGGATTGGTTTAATTTGGCCTCAGGTTCAGCACAATATTTAATAAATGAGGGGATGAAGGGTGGAGTCTCCATCAACGTAGGCAAAGCTATGATAGGGTCTCAGTAGCTGGCTGGTCCCAACAGCAAGCACCCAAGGAAGAGCTGCAGACTGCATGCCAAGTGGATACCTCTGTGCAGGTGTCAGAGGGTGGTCGTGCGGGCTTCTGGAGATTGCTGGGCTGTGTGATTAACGTGGGGGCTCTGATTCCACAGTGTGCCTGACACTGAGGGAGAGCTGAGAACCACAGCAAGGCAGCAGCTGACTGGTACAGAGTGGGGAATGGACTGGATTCTGGGACGTTGGTGGTGGGAGGGAGAGGTGAGCTCAGTCATACAGCACAGTGACAAAGCCTCCAGCCATGGGCTGCCCACCCACACATCCGTCTACACTGATCCCACATTCACCAACTTCACGCTCCCCATATTTGCATCAACACCCCCCAACACACACACACACCCTGGGGCAATTCACAGCAGCGAGTAAACCCACTCGCCCTCACAACTCAAAATTGCAGCAGGATCATGATGTTGGCCATGTGGGCTGAGGAATAGTTGATGGAATTTTACACAGAAATGTGAGGTGTTGCATTTTGGAACGTCAAACATAGGCAAGACCTACACAGTGAATGGTAAGGCTCTGGGGAGTGTTGTAGTGCAGAGGAATCTAGGAGTGCAGGTACATAGTTCAATGAAAGTGGCATCACAGGTAAATAGGGTGGTCAAAATTGCTTTTGGCACATTGGCCTTCATCAGTCAGAGTATTTAGTATAGAAATTGGAAGGACATGTTCCAGTTGTACCAGACATTGGTGAAGCAACATTTAGAAGGTTGTGTTCAGTTCTGGGCACCATGATATAGGAAAGATGTTGTCAAGCTGGAAAGGGTGCAAGAAGATTTATTAGGATGTTGTGAGAACTTGCGGGCGTGAGCTACAAGGGAGAGGTTGAGAAGACTAGGACTATATTCCTGGCAGCGCAGGAGGATGAGGGGTGATCTTTTAGAGGTGTACAAAATCATGAGAAAAATAGATTGGGTAGACGCACAAAGTCTCTTACCCAGAATAGGGGAATCACGATCAAGAGAACATAGGTAAGGTGAGGTGGAAAGATTTAATCGGAACCTGAGCGGTAAATTTTTCACACAGAGGGTGGTAGGTGAATGGAACGAGCTGCCGGAGGAGGTAGTTGAGGCGGGTACTATCGCAATGTTGAAGAAACATTTAGACAAGTAGATGGATAAGAAAGGTTTACAGGAATATGAGCCAATTGCAAGCAGGTGGAACTAGTGTAGGTGGGACATGTTGGTTGGTGTGGGCAAGTTGAGCCGAAGGGCCTGTTTCCACACTGTATATCTACAAAACAGGAGCACCTAGGGGATACTCCCACAGTCACATGGAGAACGTGCAAACTCCACACAGACAGTAGGCAAGCTTGTAATTGAATCTGGGACACTGGCATCAAGTTGCCCAAGAAACAAATGGTGGAAGAGTAGAGAATGGAGGATGTGCAGAGGATGTGTCCACAGATTCCTAAAGGCACGGGGATATACTGTATGGGTGTGATGGGAACAGCAGAGTTTAGATTTATTATTTTCATGTGTATCCAGGTATAGTGAAAAGCTTTGTTTTTCATAGCTGGTCAAACAGATCAGATAATACTATGTGCATATATATATAATCAAGTCAAACGCAAGTACAGTATGTACAGCAAAGGGGAAGAGACAGAGTGAAGAATATAGTTCTCAGCATTGCAGCACATCAGTTCCAGAGACAAAGTCCAATATCCGCAATGGGGTAGAGGTGAATCGGACAGAACCCTGGCGATGGAAGAACCGTTCAGAAGACTGATAACAGGGAAAGAGTGTTGGAAGGAACTGTAGATGCTCATTAAACCGAAGATTGACATAAAATGTTGTAGTAACTCCCGGGTGACGGGAGTATCTGGAGGCAAGGAATGAGTGACGTTTCGGGTTGAGACCCTTGTTCAGAAAGAACCCATTTCTGTGTTTGGTGGTGCACACTTTCAACCTTCTGCCAGACAGGAGCAGGGAGAAGATAAAATAACTAGCATGGGATGTGTTTGATAATGTTGGTTGCTTTTCCAACTTTTCTCTAGAATTTCTTGCGATCTTGAGCAGAGCTGTTCACAAACTAAGCTGTAATGCACCCATCATAGATCAAAATGGAGACGGTGGAGAAGTAGCTGCATTTGAGATGCCCTTCTCTGCCCAACAAGCGGAACTGTTTGCTTTGATAAGAACTTGTGTCAACGGAGAGGACTTAAGAGTAAATGTTTACATTGACTCGAGATATACCTTTGATTTTGGCCAATTATGGAGGAATCGAGGATCACTAACCTCAGCGGGAACCCAGCTTCGTGTCATCCGCAAACCTGGAGATGTTGCATTCAATTCCCTCATCCAGATCATTAATGTATATTGTAAATAGCTGGGATCCCAGCACTGAGCCTTGCGGTACCCACTAATCACTACCTGCCATTCTGAAAATGACCCGTTTAACTCTACTCTTTGCTTCCTGTCTGCCAGCCAGTTCTCTATCCACAACAATACTGACCATGTGCTTTAAGTTTGTATGCTAATCTCTTATGTGGGACCTTGTCGAAAAGCCTTCTGAAAGTCCAGATATAACACATCCACAGGTTCTCCCTTATCCACTCTACTAGTTACATCCTCAAAAAATTCTATAAGATTCGTCAGACCTTTCATAAATACATGCTGATTTTGTCCAATGATTTCACCGCTTTCCAAATGTGCTGCTATCCCATCTTTAATAACTCACTCTAGCAATTTCCCCACTACCGATGTTAGACTAACTGGTCTGTAAGTCCCCGTTTTTCTCTTTTCCTCCCTTTTTAAAAAGTGGGGTTACATTAGCTACCCTCCAATCCTCAGGAACTATTCCAGAATCTAAAGAGTTTTGAAAAATTATCACTAATGCATCCACTATTTCTGTGCTGATAATCCATTCAGCAGTTTCTAATAAACCATCCGGCAGTCCTAATAATCCATCCCAGTCAACCATAATAAATCATCCAGGCAGGTCTAATAATCCATCCAACAGGTCTAAATAATCCATCCAGCAGGTCTAATAATCAAACCAGCAAGTCTAATAATAAATCCAACAGTTATAATAATCCCTCCAGAAGTTCTAATAATCCCTCCAGAAGGTCTAATCAATCCATCCAGCAGATCTAATAATCCATCCAACAGTTCAAATAATCCAAGAAACCCTAATAATCATCCAGCAGTTTAATATCCATCCAGAAGTTCTAATAATCCATCCAGAAGTTCTAATAATCCATACAGCAGTTCTAATAATCCCTCCAGAAGTTCTAATAATCCATACAGCAGTTCTAATAATCCCTCCAGAAGTTCTAATAATCCATCCAGAAGTTCTATAATCCATCAGAAGTTCTATAATCCCTCCAGCAGGGTTTATTCGGACTGCTGGATGGATTATTAGAACTGCTGGAGGGATTATTAAAACTGCTGGAGGGATTATAAGAACTGCTGAGGTGATTATAGACCTGCTGGGTGGATTATTAGGACTGCCAGATGGATTATTAGAACTGCTGGATGGATTATTAGGATTTCTGGTTGAATTAATAGAATTGTTGGATGGATTATTGGAACTGGTGGATCGATTATTAGACCTTCTGGGTGGATTACTAGACCTATTGGATGGAATATTGGACCTGCGCGGATGGATTATTTGGACTGCTGAATGGATTATTCGGACTGCCGGATGGATTATTAAAACAGCTGGAGTGATTATTAGAACTGCTGGATAGATAAGAGAAACTGCTGGATGGATTATTGGAACTGCTGGAGGGTTTTTTAGAACTGCTGGTGTGAATATTAGAACTCCTGGATGGAGTAATAGGACTGCTGGATGGATATAATAGAACAGCTGGATGGATTATTAGAACTGACTGGAGGTATTATTAGAACTTAAGGAGTGATTATTAGGACTGCTTGAGGGATTATTAGAACTACTGGATGGATTATTAGAACTGTTTGAGGGATTATTAGAACTGTGGATGGATTATGGAACTGCTGGATGGATTATTGGAACTGCTGGATGGATTATTAGAATTATTAGGAACAGCTGCTGGATGGATTATTAGAACTGCTGGGTGGATTATTAGAACTGAAGGGTGGATTATTAGAATGCCGCTGGATGGATTCTTATTACCACTGGATGGATTATTAGGATTGCTGGATGTATTATTAGAAATGCTGTATGGATTATTAGGACTGCTGGGTGGATTTTAGGATTGCTGGATGGATTATTAGAAATGCTGTATGGATTATAGGACTGCTGGATTGGATTATTAGAACTGATGGTTGGTCGATTGTTAGACAGGCCGGGTGGATTATTCGGACTGCTGGATGGAATATTCGGAATGCTGGATGGATTATTAAAACTGCTGGAAGGATAAGATAATAGTAAGATTAAAAAGAACTTACCAGTTCGAAGTTTGATCGTTATTTTATGAGGTGAGTTACGATGAGGGAGGGATTACGTGAAGACCCCGCCTCACGCTGGCAAACGGCATACTTCAAAGCAGCGGCATGAAAAACACAGAACACAAAAGCCGGAGTAACATAGTAAGGCTCATAAAAGACTCAGAACTACATTTGATCATTTATTTTATGAGGGTGGGGAGCGGAGGGCACGTAATCCCTCATCGTAAACTCCTCATAATAAATAACGATCAAACTTCGAACTGGTAAGTTTTGAGGTTTTAATCTTATCTATTTTACTTCGGAGTACGTGAGTGACTAACGTGAAGATTTAAAGCTTTCTGTGTTTTTTATGTCGTAGAATCTCAATCGTACGACAGTCCGGCTAAGTAAACACATACATGAAGAAACCAGATAATGTTAGATCATTTCACAATTAACTTTTTAATGGTTTAAAGAACCATATAATAACCCTCCTATATCTGAGGGGAAAATGATTACAAGTGATAAAAGATAGAAGTGACTACCCATTGATTATAGCAATTAATAGTAAACAAAGCAGGTGATTAAGACCGTGATGAGAAAGACTTTCTTCACACAGAGAGTGGTGAGTCTCTGGAACTCTCTGCCACAGAGGGTAGTTGAGGCCAGTTCATTGGCTATATTTAAGAGTGAGTTGGATGTGGCCTTGTGGCTAAGGGGATCAGAGGGTATGGGAGAGAAGGCAGGTACGGGATACTGAGTTGGATGATCAGCCACATGATCATTATTGAATGGCGGTGCAGGCTCGAAGGGCTGAATGGCGCTACTCCTGCACCTAATTTCTATGTTTCTATGTTTTCTATTATAGTGCTCCCCAAAAACGCGTGTCAAAGCTTGTCATAGTGTGAACAGGTTTTATTGTAGAAACTTTGAGAAAGTTTCTTTCTTTACTCCACCCTGCGACTTTTAAATATGCTCGAGAGGTACGTCCCGCCCCTTCGCCCGCGGACGTAGCTGCCGCCCTGGTGGAGTGAGATTTGAAAAACACATCAGTGTCTACTCCCGCTAAAACCAACACCTGTTTCAATCATTTTGAGATAGTTTGAACTGAAGCTTTTGTGTGGTTTTTTGTGCGTAACCATTTAACCTTTTTCATTTCCTCAAAGGGTGTCAGTAACTTTAATATATTCGTTCAAATGTTTTTTTAACCACTCACAAAGTAGGAGGATCAATATGATAAGCTTGAAAGGTTACCTTTGTTCCAGATCTCCCTGGTCTGCTTTGTTTGATTAACTCGTAAACATTGAACACAACATTATCGTAGTCACATGCATACAGTCTAAAACGCAACATTTGTAAAGTTTTCACTCTCTTGAGCTGAGACCAGTGACATTAAAATGGACTAATTTCAATGTCATCTTTCCAATGTCAACCCTTCTATTGGAGTCCATTTGTCTAAGTAGCGTAAGTACAATGCTCACATCCCAAATCTCTGTGTATCTTGGTTTGGGTGGATTAATATAAAGATTCCTTTCATGAATCTAGATATTAATGGATGCGACCCAATTGATCTCTGATCAGTCATAAGCCCTAAATAGGACGACAAAGCACTGTGTGCAGTGTCTAATGGCACTGTAACTTAAATGTTGCTGAAAATGCAATTGGCAAGGAATTCCAAAAACATTTACAATATTTACAGTATCATAAGAAATATTTGACTGTGTGCAAAAGTCTTCCCATTTCTTAATATGTGTATATATTGCTTTTGTGTGCTATTGCGCCATGATGCAACCATAACTTTCATAGTTTGGTCCGACAATCCCAGCTCCTGTAGTGGTCTTCTGGTCAAAACCTGCAGATTAACAAATTCATATATGCATACAATGGGTAAATCTTTTAGTTACCGGATTAGTCAAGATATCACTACAGTTTAGGAATCGACATATATGGTTCCTTTAATCATATTCAGCATTACTGGGAACCAAGGTTGAGTTGGCCATTTGGAACTACAACAAATCCAGAAGCAGAATCTTGTTCTATCTTCTTCAAGCATCTCTGAATCAAAGCAAATGGTGGAAAAGCATAAAAGAACATCTTTCCCCAGTGTAATGAAAATAGAATCTACTGCTACTGCATCTGGATCATGTTCCCAAGAACATAAGTAGGCAACTGATGATTAAGCCTAGATGCAAACAAAATCTATTTCTGGCAACCCAAATTGGTTTTACAATAATTCTTAAATATTGCTGGCTTAAGCATCCATTCCGTATTATCTTTAAAAATCCTGGACCTTTCATCTGCTACCACATTGTCCTTACCCGGAATGTAGCTTGCTGAAATCCATATTTGGCGACCAATACACCATTGCCATATCTCATTGGCCAGAGAATCACATGATACTGACCTAACTCCCCCCATGTGATTAATGTATGCAAACAGCACCGTTTTATTATTTGTTAACTGTATTAACACATGTAGACCCTGTTTAGCACAACAATATGCTTTAAGTCCATAAAAAGCACCCAATAAAAACTCCCAAATAGTTAATACCATAAACTTGAAGAAACGCTTCTTCTTGAGCTTTCCATCTACCTCCACAAACTGGAGGACGAATCTGTAGCCCCCATCCGAGAGCACTCGCATCCGTTTGTTGTAAAAAACCATTTCAGGTTGTTTAATCATGATATTCTTAGCAGCTTGTGGGACATTTTCAACCCACCATTGTAATTCCAACACGGCTTCTTTTGTTAATTGCATAGGCCTGTCAAAGTGCCCTGCCTTCTCCTTAAGAGCCCTTGTTTTGTCCCTTTGAAGATTTTGATAATGTAATGGACCAAATTCCACTGCCGGAAATGCTGCTTACCAGTTTCAATGGTTTTTGCCCACTTCTGGATGGAGGGATAAGGTTTGTGAATGAGGTAATTACAAGTCATCAAGATGTAATTGGACCTTCTCTGTTGGCAAAGTAACTAACATAGTCACTGAGTTAATTACAAACCCCAAAAAGTTAATTGATTGTGCTGGCTGCAGCTGGGACTTAATTGGATGAATCAAAACCCTAGCTTTTCAAACAAAGTTTTAGTAACTGAAACTGAGTGCTCAGCTGACTTTGAGTATCACTAATGATCAGAATATCATCCAGATAAGCCATAACAATGTGTTTCTGTGCTCTTAATTGGGCTAAAACTGGTTTCAACAGTTTTGTAAAGAGTCTAGGAGCCGAACTCAATCCATTTGGTAAAGCTTTAAACTGCCATCAATTGTCCCCAGCCAATTAAATTTTAAATACCTCCTGAAGCATTGATGAATGCTACAGAATAATAGGCATCCTTCAAATCAATCTTAGCCATATAACACCATGCTGAAATAAGATATTTTGCAGTATTGAATGTCTCCATCTTAAAATGTTTGTATCTACAAACTTATTTCAGATCTGTAAGGTCCAGAATAATTCTGCCAACCACATCTTTTTTATCTCTTCGAATATATTAGAGACAAATTAATGCTTATGTTCATAAGTCTTTTCAATTACGCCTTTTCCAGATAATTTGTCCAATTTCCACATTAATCTCCATTCTTTCCTCTGCAGAAAACACATAAGCATAAGCAGGTCTATTCTGTACAGGAGGATTAACCCCTTCTTTAAAAATAATAATGGCTCCCGAAACTGCTTGTAATACATATCGATCAGAAGTAATGTTAAGCCAGGCATTATAAAACTTTTGCAATCTCCCTCCAACTGGAGAGTCATCCACAGTTTTCTTTAAGTACATAAGTCTTTAATACCTCTGCGTATGAGCGTGGTGGTCTCCTTCTTCCCGAATACAGGGAAGCACTTGCCTGCACAGCACGATAGTATTTTCGTGTCAACTTCTGCTTCTATAACGGAAATCGAAAAACCCCTTCGGGTCGAAAAAAAAAACCCCTTCTTTGTCCAAAAACAAAAGGTAAACATTGCTAAAAATATTTTAGCTTCTTCATCCAACTCTTTCAGCTGTTCGGCAGATTTTCTCCAAACAAATACCCAGGAGCTTGAACTCCACTTTCTTGACACAGGCTTGCAAATCTAGGGTGAATTATGGGCCGAATCGCCGTTTTCCTCATACAATTAATTTCATAGAATGAATTACACAATAAGCCCAAAGTATCCTTTTGAATCTTTTCCATTTCCAGATTCTCCATTTGCCTGCCATAGGCCGTAATTGGCGGCAGAAATTAATTTGAGCACCTTTTGAAACTTCATTCTAGGGCTCTCATATTGGAGTCATAGGGACGTCCATATCCTCGGATTCACGTAGGTACTTCCAATGAGGCACAATTTCTTGGGAGCTTTATATAATTCTGATGTTTCATTCATCACAGAATTGTTGAGTTGGTGAGATACCATATAATTTATGTTTGCAGCAGGATTTCTTCCAATAGCCTCACCACTTCCTTCAGGTATAGCAAAATCTTGTGCTATCCCAGGCACATTAGGCCTTTTCTTTTTACTTTGTGGTGTGCTTTCAAAAGCCATATAGCCACCAGCAGGGACTTCCTTCTGCAGCCCTAAATCAATTGGGGATATATCATCCCATGAGACTTCTTCCAGCCCAATCTGGGTCCGGGTATCATATTCCCAACTTGGCCACAGCCATATTCATAATATTCAAACCCCTCAGGATTTTTGGGATTCATCTGGGTACTCTGACCCTTGTCTCATTATTGTTTGGAGAACTTTCTCCATATGCTCCATTTTTAGCCACCATAGTTTTTATTGTCTGGAGGGTCTTTCAATATCAGAGTCATCAGAAAAAACGGGCCTCTCAGATTTCTTTTTGCATTTTTTAGGAACATTTTCCTCCGTGGTCATTATTTCTGGAGAATCTGGAAACTCACTATCGGGTACATCAGCGGCCAACGGTATCGGAACGGGTCCGCACTAACTTCGCGTCCCGTATTTTTACTTTCACCGGGGAAACATCTTTTTACCCGCGAAAACTTCTTTCCCGATTTCTCCATTTTTCTTTAATAATCAGTGCTCAATCAGCACGTTAACGTGCTCTAAATTTTCTTTTTAGTTTGTTTTGCTGGAGCCACCAGCGTAACCTAAAAAACGCACCGGTGTAACTTCACTTACCTGCGGGCCGTTCGACCGCTGCCGAGGAGCTGCTCCTTACTGCAGCTCCTCCTCGCGCCGTCAGCGTTGAGTCATGCCGTTGCAGCGTGAGGCGGGTTCTTCACGTAGTCACTCACGTGACTCCGAAGTAAAATTAGAACTACTGGATGGATTATTCGAACTGCTGGATGGATTAATAGAAATGCTGGAGAGATTATTAGAACTGCTGTAGGAATTATTTGAACTGCTGGAGGGATTATTAGGAATGCTGAATGGATTAAGCCTGAGCTGGAGATGGAGCTGGAGATGGAGCTGGAGCTAGAGCTGAGATAGAGATGGAGCTGGAGGCAGCTGGAAATAGAGATGGTGATGATGGAGCTATAGCTGGAGCTAGAGTTTGAGCTATAGCTGGAGATGGAGCTAGAGTTTGAGATGGAGATGCCACAGGAGCTGGAATTGCTGCTGTATTTGGAGCTGGAGATGGAACTAGTACTGCAGATGATGAAGATTTATATTACATAGAAACATAGAAACATAGAAATTAGGTGCAGGAGTAGGCCATTCAGCCCTTCGAGCCTGCACCGCCATTCAATATGATCATGGCTGATCATCCAACTCAGTATCCCGTACCTGCCTTCTCTCCATACCCTCTGATCCCCTTAGCCACAAGGGCCACATCCAACTCACTCTTAAATATAGCCAATGAACTGGCCTCAACTACCCTCTGTGGCAGAGAGTTCCAGAGACTCACCACTCTCTGTGTGAAAAAAGTCTTTCTCATCTCGGTCTTAAAGGATTTCCCCCTTATCCTTAAGCTGTGACCCCTTGTCCTGGACTTCCCCAACATCGGGAACAATCTCCCTGCATTTAGCCTGTCCAACCCCTTAATATTGTGTTATGGGGTGTTATTGTTATATTGTACTCGTGATAGAGCTTGAGGTGGAGAAAGCTCCAGATAGACATAGAGCTCGTGATAGATATACTCGAGATACAGATGTATAGAGCTCGAGATAGTGATAGAGATAGCTCGAGAAATAGAGATAGTGATAGAGATAGCTCGAGGAATAGAGATACTCGAGATAGAGCTCGAGATGGAGCTCTATAGATAGAGCTCGAGAGAGAAAATAGAGCTCAGATAATGCTCGAGATATAGATAACCGAGACAAAGGTATATAGAGCTCGAGGTAGAGATGGGGCCCGAGATAGAGAGCTGGAGTTAGAGATGCTCGAGATAGAGATATTCGAGATGGAGATACTCCAGATAGATGGAGTCGAGGAGTGAGCTCGGCCTAAGTAGAGATAGATGGAGCTCGTGAGGGTTTGAGCTCTAGATAGAGATAGAGCTCGAAATAATAGAGCTCGTGATACAGAGAGGATACAAAGCGCGAGATAATTACTCAAAAAAAAAAATATTGAGCTCGAGAGAAATACAGCTTGCAATAGAGATTTAGTTTGAGATTCTCGAGCTAGAGTTTCCAGATAAAGCTCGAGACAGGGAGAGCTCGAAATAGGGATAGAGCTTGAGAAAGAGGTCAAGATAGAGATACACGAGCTCGAGCTCGAGCTCCTCGAGATGGCGGTAATGAAGATAGAGAGAAGAGAAAGAGAGAGCTTGAGCTAGAGATAGAGATAGAGGGAGAGATACAGATACAGATAGCGATACATAGAGAGAGAGGTGGAGAGGTAGAGATTTTGATAAATAGGGCTACAGAACGAGTGATAATGCAGTAGAAGCTGGAGCTAGAGGTGGAGGTGGAGGAGCTGGAGAGAGAGAGCGACAGGGAGCGGGAGTTGTATCTGGAGGGAGCTGTAGATTGAACAGGAGCTCGAGATGGAGCTGGAGATGCAGCAAGAGCTTGAGATGGAGCTGGGGATGATAGATATCAGGATAGAGATAAAGATGTAGAGATAGATCGAAAGAGAGATATAGTGATTTAGCTACATAAAAAATATACACTATAATAAACTGTTACACATACATACAATAATATTGTAACACAATATCACAATATCCTGTGTAAGGGGGGCAGTATGTCCTGTGTAGGGGGGCAGTATGAAGGCCAGGGCAGTGGTACTGTTCTGGATGTCAGATGTGGGAGGTCAGGGAATCTGATAGCCCTCCAGACGTCCACATCTGCGCCAGGTGTGTCGAGATGGGGCTCCTAAAGGACTGTGTTAGGAACCTGGAGCAGCAGCTCGATGACCTCCGTCTCCTCAGGAAGTGAGGAGGTCATAGAGAGGAGCTACAGGGCGGTAGTCACTCCCAGACCACAGGAGGCAGACAAGTGGGTCACGGTTAGAAAGGGCAAGGGGCAGAGGCACGGGCTAGAGAGTACCCCTGTGACCGTACACCTGGAAAATAGGTACTCGGGTTTGAGTACGATTGGAGGGGACAGCCTAGCTGGGGGCAGCAACAGCGGCCGGGCCTCCGGCACAGAGACCGGCCCTGATGCTCAGAAGGGGTAGCAAAAAGAGGAGGGCAATTGTAATAGGGGACTCTATAGTTAGGGGGTCGGATAGGCGATTCTGTAGACGCAGTCGGGAGACCCGGATGGTAGTTTGCCTCCCTGGTGCCAGGGTCTCGCATGTGTCAGAACGTGTCCAAAAGATTCTGATAAGGGAGGGAGAGGAGCCTGATGTTGTGGTACACATAGGTACCCAATGACATAGGCAGAAAAAAGTGACGAGGTCCTGAAGGGGAGAATTTAGGGAGTTAGGGGGGATAAGTTAAGGAGAAGGACCAAAAGGGTAACGATTTCAGGATTTACTGCCTGTGCCGCGTGGACAGTGATAGTAGGAATGAAATGAGGTGGAGGATAATTGCGTGGCTGAGGGACTGGTGCAGTGGGCAGGGATTCAAGTTTCTTGATCACTGGGACCCTGTTCTTTTGGGGAAGGCATGATCTGTACACAAAGGACGGGTTGCACTTGAACCCGAGGGGGACCAATATCCTGGCAGGGAGATTTGCAAAAGGCTACTGGGGAGACTTTAAACTAGAAAGGGCTGGGGGGAGGGACTCGGGTAGAGTGGGCTAGGGTTCAGGGTGTGGGGCAAGAGGCAGAGAAGGGAAGCACTCGGATCCAAATTGTAGGCGTGAAAGATGAAAAAGATAATAGACAGAGAATAAAAGGGATGGTGGGTTTCTGAAATGTGTATATTTTAAATGCTAGGAGCATTGTAAGTAAGGTGATGAACTTAGAGCCTGGATTGACACCCTGGAAATAATGATGTTGTGGGCAATCAGTGAAACATGGTTGCAGGAGGGCTTGTGATTGGAAACTAAATATTCCAGGATTTTGTTGCTTCAGGTGTGATAGAATTGAGGGTCCAGAGGGGGAGGTGTTGCATTGCTTGTCAGAGAAGATATTACAGCAGTGCTTTGGCAGGATAGATTCGAGGGCTCGTCTAGGGAGGCTATTTGGGGTGAAACTGAGAAAGTAGGGTAAACGGATAGCAAACACTTTTTAGGGGTGTACTATAGACCCCCAAATGGGGAGCTAGAATTGGAAGAGCAAATATGTAAGGAGATAGCAGATATTTTGTAGTAAGCACAAGGTAGTGATTGTGGGGAGATTTCAATTTTCCAAAAATAGACTGGGAAACACATTCTGTAAATGGGCTGGATGGTTTGGAGTTTGTTAAATGTGTGCAGGATAGTTTTTTTGCAGCAGTACATAGAGGTATCGACCAGAGAAGGGGGCAGTGCTGGACCTCCTGTTAGGAAAATGAGGCAGGGTCAGGTGACGGAGGTCTGCGTTGGTGAGCACTTCGGACCAGTGATCACAATACCAGTGATCACAAATACCATATCACTCCGTAACAACCCAGACTGGGTTCTATTCAAACCCGCCGACAAGGGAGGTGCCGTGGTAGTCTGGGCGCGGTCGATCTCTACAAAGCGGAGGCCGCGCGCCAACTCTCGGACACCTCCTCCTACTTACCCCTGGACCATGACCCCACTGACGAACACCAGGCCACCATCTCGAGCAACCATAGCCGACTTCATCAGCTCCGGCTCCCTACCCCCCCGAGCCTCCGACCTCATCGTTTCCCAGCCCCGCACGGCCCGATTTTACCTTCTCCCAAAAATCCACAAACCCGACTGCCCTGGCAGACCCATTGTCTCTGCCTGTTCGTGCCCCACCGAACACATTTCCACATACATTGACGCCATCCTATCCCCCTTTGTTAAATCCCTCCCCACCTATGTTCAAGACACCTCAGACACTCTCCCGTCGGCTCCGTGCATTCCATTCTCCAGGCCCCCCATCCCTCATCTTTACCATGGACGTCCAGTCACTCTACACCTCCATCCCCCACCAGGACGGTCTCAAAGCCCTCCGGTTCTTCCTCGACCAGAGGAGCAACCCATACCCGTCCACTGACACCCTCCTCCGCCTAGCAGAGTTGGTCCTCACCCTCAATAACTTCTCTTTTGATTCCTCCCATTTCCTCCAAACAACAAGGCGTAGCTATGGGCACACGCATGGGCCCCAGCTACACTTGCCTCTTTGTTGGGTACGTCGAACAATCCTTGTTCTCGGCGTACCAGGGCCCCATCCCCGACCTCTACCTCCGTTACATCGACGACTGCTTTGGGTGTCACCACCTGCACCCACACACATCTGACTGAATTCATTCATTTCACCACCAACTTCCATCCCGGCACTCAAATACACTTGGACCATTTCCGACACTTCCCTACCATTCCTTGACCTCACCATCTCTATTGGCAGGTGATACGCTCCTGACCGACATCCACTACAAAACCAACTGACTCCCACAGCTAACTGGACTACTCTTCCTCCCACCCTGCTTCCTGTAAGGACTTCCATCCCCTATTCCCAATTCCTCCGTCTACGCCGCATCTGCTCCCAGGATGAGGTGTTCCACACACAGGTCATCACAAAAATGGCCTCATTCTTCAGAGAAAGGGGATTCCCCTCTCCCACTATTGATGAGGCTCGCACCAGGGTCTCCTCCATACCCCGCAACACTGCCCTCGCTCCCCATTCCCCCACTCGCAAACAGGGCAGAGTCCCCCTGGTCCTCACCTTTCACCCCACCAGCCGGCAAATACAACATATAGTCCTCCGCCAGTTTCGCCACCTCCAACGTGACCCCTCCACCCGCCACATCTCTTCCATCTCCCCCCCTGTCTGCCTTCCGCAAAGACCGCTCCCTCCGCAACTCCCTTGTCAATTCTTCCCTCCCCTCCCACTCTACCCCTTCCCAGGGCACTTTCCCTTGCAACCGCAAGAAATGCAACACTTGTACCTTCACCTCCCCCTCCACTCCTTTCAGGGACCCAAGCAGTCCTTCCAGGTCCGACAGAGGTTCACCTGCACCTCCTCCAACCTCATCTACTGCATCCGCTGCTCCAGATGCCAGATGATCTATATCGGTGAGACCAAGCGGAGGCTTGGCGATCGCTTCGCCGAACACCTCCGCTCGGTCCGCAATAACCAACCCGGACCTCCCGGTGGCTCAGCACTTCAACTCCCCCTCCCATTCCACATCCGACCTCTCGGTCCTGGGCCTCCTCCACGGCCAGAGTGAGCAACAACCGCAAGCTGGAGGAACAGCACCTCATATTCCGCTTGGGGAGTCTGCATCCTTTGGGCTTGAAACATTGAATTTTCTCAATTCTGTTAACCCATTGCTGTCTCCTCCCCTCCCACCTCTCCCTCAGCCCTCGGGCCCTGGCATTCCTCTATCTCTATCTCCCTCCCCCACCCGAGTCGCACCAGCTTCTCATTTTTCACACCACAAACAGCTTACAATGGCTTGTTCCCTTTATCATCGATACTTTTTTGCATATCTTTCATTCATTGTTCCTTATCTCTCCACATCACCGTCTATATCTCTCGTTTCCCTGATCCCTGACCAGTCTGAAGAAGGGTCTCGACCCGAAACGTCACCTATCTCCTTCACTCCTTAGATGCTGCTGCACTCGCTGAGTTTCTCCAGCCTTTTGTGTACCCTCTAATCACAATACCATTAGTTTCAATATAATTATGGAGTCAGAAACTGGACCTAGGGTGGAGATTTTTGATTGGAGAAAGGCTAACTTTGAGGGAATGCGTAAGGATTTTAAAGGAGTGAATTGGGACACTTTGTTACATGGGAAGGATGTTAGAAGAGAAATGGAGGACATTTAAAGGGGAAATTGTAAGAGTACAGAATCTTTATGTCCCTGTTAGGTTGAAAGGAAAGAGTAAAAAATTGGAAAGAGCCAGATCTGATTTTTTCAAGGGAAATTGGACACTTGTTTCGAAAAAAAGAGAGATATCTACAATAATTATAGGAGGCATGGAGTAAATGAGTGTGCTAGAGGAGTATAAAGAATGTAAAAAGAATCTTAAGAAAGAAATTAGGAAGGCTAAAAGAAGATCTGAGGTTGCTTTGGCAAGAAAGGTGAAAGTAAACCCAAAGGGTTTCTACAGCTATAATTAATAGCAAAAGGATAACGAGGGATAAAAATTGGACCTTTAGAGAACCAGAATGGACAGCTATCTGCAGAGCCAAAAGAGATGGGGGAGATATTGAACAATTTCTTTTCTTCGTATTCACCAAGGAGAAGGATATTGAACTCTGTGAGTTAAGGGGAAAAAGTAGAGTAGCTATGGAAACTATGAGATTCAAAGAGGAGGAAAGTACTGACACTTTTTTGAAAAATATAAAAGTGGATAAGTCTCCAGGTCTTATCCTAGGGAATATCATGACAGGATATTCCCTAGGACATTGAGGGAAGTTAGTGTAGAAATAGCAGGAGCTATGACAGAAAATATTTCAAATGTCATTAGAAACGGGAATAGTGCCGGAAGGATTGGCGTACTGCGCCATGTTTGTTCCATTGTTTAAAAAGGGTTCAAAGGAGAAACCTAGCAATTATAGACCTATTAGTTTGACGTCAGTGGTGGGCAAATTAATGGAAAGGATACTTAGAGATAATATATATATAAGCATCTGGATAAAACAGGTCTGATCAGGAACAGTCAACATGGATTTGTGCCTGGAAGGTCATGTTTGACAAACCTTCTGAATTTTTTGAAGCGGTAACTAAGGGAAATTGATGAGGGTTAAAGCAGTGGATATGGAGTATTAATGTGGATAAATGTGAGGTTATCCACTTTGGTGGCAAAAACAGGAAAGCAGAATATTATTTAAATGGTGGCCGATTAGGAAAAGGGGAGATGCAGCGAGACCTGGGTGTCATGGTACACCAGTCATTGAAAGTAGGCATGCAGGTGCAGCAGGCAGTGAAAAAAAAGCGAATGGTATGTTAGCTTTCATAGCAAAAGGATTTGAGTACAGGAGCAGGAGGTTCTACTTCAGTTGTACAGGGTCTTGGTGAGACCACACCTGGAGTATTGCGTGCAGTTTTGGTCTCCAAATCTGAGGAAGGACATTATTGCCATAGAGGGAGTGCAGAGAAGGTTCACCAGACTGATTCCTGGGATGTCAGGACTGTCTTATGAAGAAAGACTGGATAGACTTGGTTTATAACTCTCTGGAATTTTAGGAGATTAAGAGGGATCTTATAGAAACTTACAAAATTCTTAAGGGGTTGGACAGGCTAGATGCAGGAAGATTGTTCCCGATGTTGGGGAAGTCCAGGACAAGGGGGTCACAGCTTAAGGATAAGGGGGAAATCCTTTAAGACCGAGATGAGAAAGACTTTCTTCACACAGAGAGTGGTGAGTCTCTGGAACTCTCTGCCACAGAGGGTAGTTTGAGGCCAGTTCATTGGCTATATTTAAGAGTGAGTTGGATGTGGCCCTTGTGGCTAAGGGGATCAGAGGGTATGGAGAGAAGGCAGGTACGGGATACTGAGTTGGATGATCAGCCATGATCATATTGAATGGCGGTGCAGGCTCGAAGGGCTGAATGGCCTACTCCTGCACCTAATTTCTATGTTTCTATGTTTCTATGGATGTTGTCTATATGGATTTCAGTAAGGCCTTTGACAAGGTTCCCCATGGAAGGTTGGTTCAGAAGGTTCAATCTTTGGGTGTTAATGGCGGAGTAGCAAGATGGATTCAACAGTGGCTGAATGGGAGATGTCAGAGAGTAATGGTGGATGGCTGTTTGTCAGGTTGGAAGCCGGTGACAAGTGGGGTGCCTCAGGGATCTGTGTTGGGTCCACTGTTGTTTGTCATGTACATCAATGATCTGGATGATGGGGTGGAAAATTGGATAAGTAAGTATGCAGATGATACTAAGCTAGGTGGTGTTGTGGATAATGAAGTAGATTTTCAAAGTCTACAGAGAGATTTTGGGCCATTTGGAAAAGTGGGCTGAAAGATGGCAGATGGAGTTTAATGCTGTTAAGTGTGAAGTGCTACATCTTGGCAGGACAAATCAAAATAGGAAGTACATGGTAAATGGTAGGGAATTGAGGAATGCTGTGGAACAGAGGGATCTAGGAATAACTATGCATAGTTCCCTGAAGGTGGAATCGCATGTAGATAGGGTGGTAAAGAAAGCCTTTGGTGTGCTGGCCTTTATAAATCAGAGCATTGAATATAGGAGTAGGGAAGTAATGTTAAAATTGTACAAGGCATTGGTAAGACAATTCTGGAGTATGGTGTACAATTTTGGTCGCCTAGTTATAGGAAGGATGTCAACAAAATAGAGAGAGTACTGAGGAGGTTTACTAGAATGTTGCCTGGGATCCAGCAACTATGTTTACAGAGAAAGGTTGAACAAGTTAGGTCTTTATTTCTTTGGAGCGCAGAAGGTTTTAAGGGGGGACTTGATTGAGGTCTTTAAAAATGATGAAAGGGATAGACAGAGTTGACGTGGATACGTTTTTTTTCCCCATTGAGGGTAGGGAAGATTCAAACGAGAGGGCATGACATGAGAATTAAGGGACAGAAGTTTTCGGGGTAACGTGAGGGGGAACTTCTTTACTCAGAGGGTGGTGGCTGTGTGGAATGAGCTTCCAGCAGAAGTGGTGGAGGCAGGATCGATTTTAATATTTAAGACTAAAGTGGATAGGTATATGGACGTGAAGGGAATGGAGGGGTATGGTCTGAGTGCAGGTAGATGGGACTAGGGGAAAACAAATGGTCGGCACGGACTGGAAGGGCCGAGAGGGGGCCTGTTTCCGTGCTGTAATTGTTATATGGTTATATGGTTATATGGTTATATGGTTATCACATTATAACATTTATGATATACATTATTATACACTAACGGTATAAAACATTATAATACATAATACTATAATACATAAGGCAATAACACACTAATACTAAATTATATTATAAACACATTACAATATAATAACTATAATCACTACAACTATAACACAAAGATATATATACCATTATGATACCTATAACACAATACAACACACTATAAACACGATAATCCACTATTACATTATAATACATTAATACGATATTATGCACACTATATACCTAAACTATGACATTAACGCAATATATAGTATATAATGCAAAATAACACTATAATGCACTGGGACGCACTATATCTCACTATATCTTTACTGTCTAATGAAATGTATATAATACAATATATATCAGAGAACAATAATGCCTTCTAAACACAATACACTATATTACACTATAGACACTACGTCACATTAAAATACACTATACCAGAATAACACTATAATAATGCAAATATAACACACTACGCAATATAATACCACATATTACACTACACAGTAAAACACACACTATAACATTATAATACTATCACACGCTACAATACACTATAACACAACCACAATACAACACACACTCGAATACAATATTATATACCATAATTTAATACATTATAACATCATAATACCAGATAATACATATATACACACTCTAACACGATATCACACAAAACATTAGAACATAATAATAGAATAAACACTGTAAGCCTTTCATACGATGAAACAGTGTTAGTGTGTTATCGTTTACAATAGTGTGTTATTGTATATTTAGTGTGTAGTAGTGTGTAATCGTGTGTTTGTTTTATTTATAGTGATATACTGTGTCATAATGTGTTACAGTGTGTAACACTGCATATTGTGTTGTTATAGTTTGTCAAATTGCAAAGATGTATAATAATGTGTTATAGTAATATATTCTCTATTAGTATATTAGAATGTGTTATTTTGTGTTATCATGTATGATATCGATTTATACAGTGTGTTATAATGTTAGCATGTTGATATGTATTAGACTATTTTGGTGTGATAATGTGGTAGAAGATGACTGACTTTGGTGCCTTCCCTCACAATGGAAAACTTTTTGATTCTGTTGAACTATCGTGTATCGTATATAGTGTAACAATGTATGGGATAGTATAGTATAATAAACATATTCTTTATTAAGGGTACACAAAAAGCTGGAGAAACTCAGCGGGTTCAGCAGCATCTAAGGAGCGAAGGAGATAGGCGACGTTTCGGGTCGAGACCCTTCTTCAGACTGGTCAGGGATCAGGGAAACGAGAGATATAGGCGGTGATGTGGAGAGATAAGGAACAATGAATGAAAGATATGCAAAAATGTATCGATGATGAAGGGAACAAGCCATTGTAAGCTGTTTGTGGTGTGAAAATGAGAAGCTGGTGCGACTGGGGTGGGGGAGGGAGATAGAGATAGAGGGAATGCCAGGGCCCGAGGGCTGAGGGAGGGGTGGGAAGGGGGAGACAGCAAGGGTTTAACAGAATTGAAGAAAAATTCAATGTTCAAGCCCAAAGGATGCAGACTCCCCAAGCGGAAAGAGGTGCTGTTCCTCCAGCTTGCGGTGTTGCTCACTCTGGCCGTGGAGGAGGCCCAGGACCGAGAGGTCGGATACGGAATGGGAGGGGGAGTTGAAGTGCTGAGCCACCGGGAGGTCGGGTTGGTTATTGCGGACCGAGCGGAGGTGTTCGGCGAAACGATCGCCAAGCCTCCGCTTGGTCTCCCACCGATATAGATCATCTGGCATCTGGAGCAGGGATGCAATAGATGAGGTTGGAGGAGGTGCAGGTGAACCTCTGTCGGACCTGGAAGGACTGCTTGGGTCCCTGAAAGGAGTGGAAGGGGGGTGGTGAAGGACAAGTGTTGCATTTTCTTGCGGTTGCAAGGGAAAGTGCCCGGGGAAGGGGTAGAGCGGAGGGGAGGGAAGAATCGACAAGGGAGTGCGGAGGGAGCGGTCTTTTGCGGAAGGCAGACAGGGGGGGAAAGATGGGAAGATTGTGGCGGGTGGAGGGGTCACGTTGGAGGTGGGGCGAAACTGGCGGAGGACTATATGTTGTATTTGCCGGCTGGTGGGTGAAAGGTGAGGACCAGGGGGACTCTGCCCTGTTTTGCGAGTGGGGGCATGGGGAGCGAGGGCAGTGTTGCGGGGTATGGAGGAGACCCTGGTGCGAGCCTCATCAATAGTGGGGAGGGGGAATCCCCGTTCTCTCTGAAGAATTAGGCCATTTGTGATGACCTGGTGTGGAACACCTCATCCTGGGAGCAGATGCGGCGTAGACGGAGGAATTGGGAATAGGGGATGGAGTCCTTACAGGAAGCAGGGTGGGAGGAAGAGTAGTCCAGGTAGCTGTGGGAGTCAGTTTGGTTTGTAGTGGATGTCGGTCAGGAGCGTATCACCCTGCAATAGAGATGGTGAGGTCAAGGAATGGTAGGGAAGTGTCGGAAATGGTCCAAGTGTATTTGAGTGCCGGATGGAAGTTGGTGGTGAAATGAATGGTCAGTCAGTTGTGTGTGTGTGCAGGAGGTGACATCAAAGCAAGTCATCGATGTAACGGAGGTAGAGGTCGGGGATGGGTCCTGGTACGCCGAGAACAAGGATTGTTCGACGTACCCAACAAAGAGGCAAGCGTAGCTGGGGCCCATGCGTGTGCCCATAGCTACGCCTTGTGTTTGGAGGAAATGGGAGGAATCAAAAGAGAAGTTATTGAGGGTGAGGACCAACTCTGCTAGGTGGAGGAGGGTGTCAGTGGACGGGTATGGGTTTGCTCCTCTGGTCGAGGAAGAACCGGAGGGCTTTGAGACCGTCCTGGTGGGGGATGGAGGTGTAGAGTGACTGGACGTCCATGGTAAAGATGAGAGAATGGGGGCCTGGAGAATGGAATGCACGGAGCCGACGAGAGTGTCTGAGGTGTCTTGAACATAGGTGGGGAGGGATTTAAACAAAGGGGGATAGGATGGCGTCAAGATATGTGGAAATGTGTTCGGTGGGGCACGAACAGGCAGAGACAATGGGTCTGCCAGGGCAGTTGGTTGTGGATTTTTGGGGAGAAAGGTAAAATCGGGCCGTGCGGGGCTGGGAAACGATGAGATCGGAGGCTCGGGGGGGTAGGGAGCCGGAGCTGATGAAGTCGGTTATGGTGCTCGAGATGGTGGCCTGGTGTTCGTCAGTGGGGTCATGGTCCAGGGGTAAGTAGGAGGAGGTGTCCGAGAGTTGGCGCGCGGCCTCCCGCTTTGTAGAGATCGACGCGCCAGACTACCACGGCACCTCCCTTGTCGGGCGGGTTTGATAACCCAGTCTGGGTTGTTACGGAGTGAGTTCCCGATGGCAGTACGTTCAGGGCTGGAGAGATTAGAGTGAGACAGGGGGGTGGAGAAGTCGAGGCGGTTGATGTCCCGACGCAGTTCTGGATAAAATAGTTCTAGAGCTGGAAGGCTACGAGGGGGGTCCAAGTGGAAGGCGTACGTGGGAGACAGGAAAAGGGATCATTATTAAATTGTGCCTGTGCATTATATTTTTATGGTGCATTACAGGTCCTGAAAGTGTTAAAGTGTATTATATTGTTATAAATCGTTTATTGTGTATACGGTGTTAACGTGTATTATATTGCATTGTAGTGAATTATAGTCCGTTATAGTATATTGCAAATGTGTTAGAATGTGTTATTCTGTGTTATAGTGCATTGTAGTGTTATAATGTATTATAATGTGTATTGTAATGTGATAGTTATGTGTTGTAGTGCATTATTATGTATCCTAGTGTGTTAGAGTGCATTGTTACGTGTTATAGTGTGTATAGTGTTGTGTTATATTGTATTATTGTGTATTACAGTGTGTTATTAAGTGAAACTGTGATAATGTGTTATAGGATATGTTATATTGTTTTCGTGTATTATGGTGTGTTATGGTATATTATAGCGTGTTATAGTGTTTCATGGGATTCTAATGTATTATAAATGTGTTATCGCGTTTTATAGTGTATGTTATACTGTTTGATACCGTTTGGTATTGTTTTGTAGTGCTACACATGTTATTATCATGAGAATTAAGGGACAGAAGTTGAGGGTAACGTGAGGGGGAACTTCTTACTCAGAGGGTGGTGGCTGTGTGGAATGTGTGAGCTTCCAGCAGAAGTGGTGGAGGCAGGATCGATTTTAACATTTAAAAGTAAAGTGGATAGGTATATGAACGTGAAGGGAATGGAGGGGTATGGTCTGAGTGCAGGTAGATGGGATTAGGGAAAAACAAATGTCGGCACGGACTGGAAGGGCTGAGAGGGCCTGTTTTCCGTGCTGTAAATTGTTATATGTTATATGATTATTAGAACAGCTGGATGGATTATTCGAACTGCTGGATGGATTATATTATATATGATATTAAATTGCTTTTAAATATAATTTGAAAAGTAATCAATGTTTTAAATATCTTAAAATTCAAGATTATTTGAAAAATGATATACAAAGGTATCAAACCCTAACCGCAGATTTATTAGAGGAAGGAATGAATAGAAAGGCAGAATCAAGCAATTATTAGAACTGCTGGAGTGATTATTGAACTGCTTGATGGATTATAAGAACTGCTGGAGGGATTATTAGAACTGCTGGAGGGATTATTAAAATACTGGATAAATATTAGAACTGCTGGATGGTATTACTAGAATTGCTGGAGGGATTATTAGACCTGCTGGAGGGATTATTAGAACTGCTGCAGGGATTATTAGTATTGTTGGATGGATTATTAGAACTGCTGGATGGATTATTAGGACTGCTGGATGGATTATTAGGACTGCTGGATGGATTATTAAAAGTGCTGGATGGATTATTAGGACTGCTGGGTGGATTATTTGAACTGCTGGATGGATTGTTAGGGCTGCTGGATGGGTTATTATGACTGCTGGGTCGATTATTGGGACGGCTGGATTGATTATTAGGACTGCTCAATGCATTATTTGAACTGATGGATGGATTATTAGGACTTCTGGATGGATTATTAGAACTGCTGCAGGGATTAATAGAACTGCTGGATTGATTATAGAACTGCTTGATGGATTATTACAACTGCTGGAGGGATTATTAGAACTGCTGGGGGATTATTAAAACTGCTGGAGTGATTCTTAGAACTGCTGGATGGATTCTTAGGTCTGCTGGATGGATTATTAGAACTGTTGGATGGATTATTAATGACTGCTGGATGGATTATTAGACATGCTGGATAGGTTATTCGGTCTGCTGGATGAATTATTAGAACTGCTGGATGGATTAACAGGATTGTTGGGGTGATTACGAAACTGCTGAGGGATTATGAAACTGCAGGATTATAGAACTGTGGTAGATTATTAGAACAGCTGGAGGGATTATTAGAACTGGATGGAATTATTAGAAACTGCTGGCGGGATTATTAGAACAGCTTCTAAATAATCCACCCATCAGGATATTCCATACAGCTGTCCTAGTAATCCATCCAGCAGTCCTAATAATCAATCCAGCAGTCCTAATAATCAATCTGCATTTCTAATAATCTACCCAGCAGTCCTAATAAACCATCCAATAGTTCTAATAATCTTCCACCTAGCAGTTCTAATACTATCCCTTCAGCAGTTCTAATAATACTAAGGCAATCTGCCCAGTAGATCTGATGGATTATTGGGATCGCTCGATGGATATTGGGATCGCTCGATGGATTATTAGACTGCTGGAATTGATTATTAGAACTGCTGGATGGATTAACCAGGACTGCTGGATGGATTAATAGGATTGTTGGGTGGATTACGAAACTTCTGGAGGGGTTATTAGAACTGGATGGATTATTAAACTGCTGGAGTGATTAATAGAACTGTGGGTGATTATTAGAATCAGCTGAGGATATATAGAACGGGATGGAATAGTAAGAACTGCTGGCGGGATTCTTAGACTCTGCTGAATTCCATCCAGCTGTCCTAGTAATCCTCCACATCCTAATAATCCCGCCAGCATTTCTACAATAATACATTATACTATCTCTCTAATACTCCACCCATCAGATCTAATAATCCGCCCATTCAGTCTAATAATCAATCCAGCATAGTGCCCTAATAATCAATCCTGCATCTAATAATCTACCCAAGAAGTCCCAATAAACCTTCCAAATAGTTGCTAACTAACCACCTATCAGTTCTAAAATCCACCCCGCAGTTCTAAAATCCATTCCAGCAACGTGCCCTAGCAGATCTGAAGGATGTATAATTGGGATCGGCGGGGTCGAGTGGATGAGATTAGGGACTGGACGAGTGCGAGGTGTGGGGGTTAGCTAGAGGGAGTTGGATTACTATGTATGTAGAGTGGGGTTTGGTGAATTTGGATAGATGAATGATGACAGTGAGCATTAGTAGAGTTAAGACTGCTGATGAAGTTAGGCATGATGTGAGGCAATAGCAGCTTTAAACAGAGCTCATATATTATATTTATGGACCTCGATCCGGACTTGTTGATTATGATACTCGGGTTCTGTGCCATTGGAGACAAAATATGGACAGGATCTCCATTCAGAATCACACTGGATTAGCGTTAGCATCGTTACTGCTTTTCCAATAGGATTGCGATGCTAGCAGTGCATAGTCCTGCCATGGATAGAGGAGGGACACTCATGCTAGTGTCGGCTGATACATGGTGTAATTGTGGACTGGCGTAAGGGAGCGAGTTGTACACTCTGGAGGGTAGGTTGGTATTGAATCGGTTATTAGTGGATATGGTGTACGGCTGGTCGCTAGGGTTTAGGAGTGGTGTGGTAGTCTATACATCAGTTTGGTTGAGTTTGTCTTGTGGCACGTGTGGGTGTGGGTGGTATCGGCGCGTGGACGTAGGTGTATTAGGATTGGTCATGTCTGATATGGGTTATGGGGGCGGTGTGTGATGTCTGATGGTTGGATGTGATTGAGATCACTGAGAACGGAGCTGGATTTATTAGACCTGGTTGGATTATTAAAGTATTGGATGAAATTATGGGAAAGGTGGAGGGTTGATTAGACCTGCAGGTGATTAATTAGACCTGCTGATGGATTATTAGACATGCCAGATGGAGTATTATAACGCTTGTTGGGAGTACTAGACGCGGATATTATGAACCTTGGAGGGATTATTAGAACTGTGGAGGAGTATTAAGAACTGATGGTGGGTTAGTGTAACTGCTGGGTCGGATAATGGGTCGGCTGGATGGGATTATTTACGAAACTGCTGATGATGATTAGAACTGCCGGATGGAGTTAATTAGAACCTCCGGATGGGTTATTTTGACTGCTGGATGGTTTTATTCCGACATGCTGGTGGATTATCGGACTGCCTGAGGGATTATTATGAACTGCTGGAGGATTATTGGAATGCGGAGGGATTATAGATCGGCTGGATGGATGACTAGACCCGGTGTATGGAGTCATTAGATTAACCGAGGTGAATTATTAGGAGCTGCTGATGGATATGCGAGACCGTGGAAGTTTTATTAGACTTCTGTTGGATTATTCAGAATTTTTGAATGTGAGTATTGGAACTGTGGATAGTGAATTAACTTGCTGGATGGATTAATAGACATGCCGTGTGGATTATTCGACTGCTGGATGATTATTAAAACTGCTGGTGCGATATTAAAAACTGCTGTAGTGATTATGAGCACTGCTGAGGTATTAGTAAACTGCTGGATGGAATAATAGGACAGCTGGTTGGCTTATTACGACTGGCTGGATGGATAATTAGAAGTCTGGAGGATTATTAGGAAATGCTGGACTGATTGATAGAACAGGCTTTGATGGATATAGAACTGCCTCGAACGACCAAGCAACCAAATTAGTTAAAAATGGAAAAGGAAGACTGTTTACCTTTGAAATTGGTCGATCTTCGTTGCTATTACTAAATAAGTAAAAAACCCTATAGTGAGAACCCCAATAATCTATATAGTGAATACGCATTTGGAAACAATAAAAAGACACTAAATTGGATAATTTACACTAATTCTTCCCAGTGTAAACGAACCCTACATTAAAAACTAAAAAAGCAAACAAAAAAAAAAAACAAAAAAAAAAAAAAAAAAAACAAAAAAAAAAAAAAAAAAAAAAAAAATTAAATATAAAAAAAAATAAAAAAAAAAAAAACCCGCAACTTAACCATATAACCATCTAACCATATAACAATTACAGCACGGAAACAGGCCTCCGGCCCTTCCCAGTCCGTGCCGACTATTTTGTTTTCCCCTATCCCATCTACCTGCACTCAGACCATACCCTCCATTCCCTTCACTCCATATACCTATCCATTACTGTTAAATGTTAAAATTGATCTGCGCTCCCCACTTCTGCTGGAAGCTCATTCCACACAGCCACCACCCTCTGAGTAAAGAAGTTTTCCCCCTCACGTTACCCGAACTTCTGCCCTTAATTCTCAGGTCATCCACTTTGTTTAATCTTCCCTACCCTCAATGGAAAAACGAATCCACGACAACTCTACTATCCCTTCTCATTTTAAAGACCTCAATCAAGTCCCCCCTTAACCATCTGCGCTCCAAAGAAGAAAGACCTTACTTGTCAACCTTTCTCGTAACAGAGTTTTGCTGAACCCGGGCAACATTCTAGGAAAATCTCCTATGTACTCTCCTATTTTGGTTGACATCCTTCCTATAACTATGCACCAAATTGACATCCATATCTCCAGAATTGTCTTACCAATGCCTTGTACATTTTAAACATACTCCTAACTATATTCAATCTCTGATTCATAAACCAGCACACCAATTGGCTTTCTTTACACACACTAACTACTGCGATTCCACCTTCAGGGAACTATGCACAGTTATTCCTAGATCCCTCGTTCCACAGCATTCCTCAATGTCCTACAAGTTATACCATGTACTTCCTATTTTGATTGTCCCTGCAGATGTAGCACTTCACACTTAACAGCATTAAACTCCATTCTCCCATCTACAGCCACTTTTCAAATGGCCCAAATCTCTCTGTAGACTTTGAAAAGCTACTTCATTATCCACAACACCCACCTATCTAGTTCACTGCATACTTACTTATCCAATTTTCCACCCCATAACAGATCATGTGATGTTCATGACAACAACAGTGACCAACACAGATTCCTGAGGCACCCCCACTGGTCACCGGCTTCCACCTGACAAACAGCCATCCACCATCTACTCCTCTGACCCTCCCATTCAGCCACCAGTTGAATCCATCTTGCTAATCCGCCATTAACACCCAAGATTGAACCTTCTTAACAACCTTCCTGGGGAACCATTGTCAAAGCCTTACGGAAATCCATATAGACTACATCCACTGCTTACCCTCGCCAATTTCCCGAGTTACCGCTTCAAAAAATTCAAGAAGGTTTGTCAAACATGACCTTCCAGGCACATAATCCATGTTGACTGTTCCTGATCAGACTCCTGTTTATCCAGATGCTTATATATATTATCTCTAATATCCTTTCCATTAATTTTACCCACCACTGACGTCAAACAAAAAATAAAAAAAAAAAAAAAAAAAAAAAAAAAAAAAAATAATGGTCTATAATTGCTGGTTTTATTCTTTGAATACCCTTATTAAAAACATGGAACAACAGCGCATACGCCCAATCCGCCGACACTATCCCCCGTTTTTTCTAATGACATTTTGCGACATAATTTCGTCATAGCGCCTCGCTATTTCTACACTAACTCCCTCAATGTCCCTAGGGAAAATATCCTGTCAGGACCTGGAGACTTATCCACTTTTATATTTCTCAAAAGTTCAGCAATTTCCTCCTCTTTGAATTTCATAGTTTCCATAGAACGACGGCCTACGTTTCCCCTTAACTCACCGAGTTCAATATCCTTCTCCTTGAGAATCCGAGAGAAAATAAATTGTCGCAATATCTCCCCCATCACCTTTTGGCTCTGCAATTACTGTCCATTCTGGTTTCTCTATGTCCAAAATTTAGCCCTCGAACATCTGGCCGGTGAAGTGCCATCCCTTCTACCTTCCGAGGGAATTCACCTCCATCATCCCTGAACAGCGGTCTACATCCCACCCCAGGCAGATAACGTCCGATCTGCCACTGGGGGAAGCTGCACGCCGTGTCACAAACACCAGAACGTCTTAACACCCTGAGGCTTTCAAAACATTTAACCACCATTCAATAAGGCAACAACCCTTCAAAGAGAAATCGCTCACTAATCTGCTTCCACCATCATGTCTCCTGCTGGCACCAAAAGGACCAAACACGCTCGAACCACTGCTACACCCACCATCAAGAATTGCTTACCCTCTATCCCTCGCCCTCACATCGGTAAATCCCGAACCATACTGCGATGCTGCTTCCTTCTCGCTACAGGCAGCAATTAAAGACGCACCCCCAGAGGTGAGGGACAGTACAGAGGCTGGTCGGGGGGGCTGAGGACAACTACAGGACTGTATTGGAGGCTGTAGACTGGGCACAGTTCAAGGATTCGGCAACGACGTTAATGACGACGTCACAGTCGTTACCCAGACTTCATTAAGACATGTGTGGGGACGCATCCTACAAAAACCTTTCCGAGTGTTTCCGAATCAGAACCTTGATGAACTCAGATGCCGCAACTCTTCTGAAGACCAGACACCGGTATTCATGTTTTGATGATTCAGTGGTCTACACGGTCCAGATACGACCTTGGTAAGGCCATCAAAAAGGCGCCAAAAGGGACTTCTGCCCAAACTGGAGGATGAAGACAGATGTCGGCAGCTGTGGCAGGGACTGAAATGCAATCCACCTCCTACAAGGCGAAACCAGGAGGCAGCTCGCATGTCAGCGATAGAATCACTACTCACCTGACAGACATTTCAATGCAATTACACACGCTTTAATAGGGAAAACACGATAGTGCCTATTCCCGAGACCCCCATTTCAATGTCCGCTGTGATGGTGTATTTGTTCAGTCTCAGTCAAACAGAGGGCCATACGTCCAACAGGAAAACCTTCAGAGGGGTGAACCCTTTCAAAAGCGTCTGGACATGATGGCCTACCTGGTCCGTGTTTAAAAATCCCTGTGACGGACAACTGCATGGAAGTTTTTATGGACGCGTTTTTACACAACCCATCTGGAGTTCACTATTCTCTGAGGTCTGAGGTTCCCTACCCCTGCCTAGCAAAAGGGCATCAATATTACCATGTGCCCAAGAAGAGCAAGGTGATGTGCCTCAATGACTAATCGACCTGTGGCACTAAACGCCATGTCCGTGAATGAGAGTCTTCGAGAGGTTGATCACTGGCGCAAATCAACTATCCTACCTAGACAAAAATAATATAAAAAAAAGAAAAAAAAAGCAAAAATAAAAAAAAAAAACAAAAAAAAAAAAAAAAAAAACCCAAAACCTTCTGACACACACTAAAAAAAAACCACAAAAAATAAAAACGCCAAAACCAATCTTCCTGGCCCCTGGCTGCGCTGCCGCTGCGTCCTGAGGGTGGTGGGGAGGGGGGGGGGTGGGTGAGTGTGGGGGGGGGGGCAGGGGGGATGGCTGGGGGGGATCTGGATGTGCTGGTGGGGGCGTGAGACCTCGGAAGCGGCTGAGCTGAGTTCTGGGGGGCGGGGAGGGACTGCGCGTGGGGAGGTGGGGGGTGCTACTGTGAAGGTGGAGCGGGTAGCTGCTGATGGGTGAGAGATCTGGGGCTGGGGTGGGAGGGTGGGCGCTAGCGCGCCTGTGGCTGCTCCTGAGGGATGGCGGTGGCTGCAGCTGGGCTTACCTGGGCTGGGGGTGAGCTGGGGGGAATTGGGATAGGGCTTGGGGGGGGGATAAGGGGAGCTGCTGCGGGGTGGCTGCTGGGAAACCTGGGGGGGGGGAGGGGACCCGCCACTGTCAGTTCGCTACCGCCACAACAGATCAAAGGATAGTTAATATGGACGGGGAGGGAAATGGAGGATGTGGTCCCTAGGTGCAGGTAGATGGGACAGGGGAAAACAACTGGTCGGCAGCGGACTGGAAGGGCCGAGATGGCCTGTTCCGCGAGGTGCTGTTAATTGGTGACCATGGGGTGCCTCAGGGATCTGTGTTGGGTCCCACTGTTGTTTGTCATGTACATCAATGATCTGGAGAGGGGGTGGAAAATTGGATAAGTAAGTATGCAGAGATAATACAGAGTGGGTTTGTGATATGAAGTAGATTTTCATAGTCTACAGAGAGATGTTGGCCATTTGGAAAAGTGGGGCTGAAAGAATGGCACTGGT
>JAVHYY010000788.1:0-50074 GCA_035221665.1 Okamejei kenojei
CTCAACCCTCGCTCTCACCTCTCTCTCTCCTCTCCCCGCCCTTCACTCCCCATCTCCCTCTCACCCCATCTCACTCGCTCTTTCCCGCCTCCATCTCTCCCCTCCCGCCTCTCGTCTCCACTCTCTTCCTTCCCCTCTCCTCCTATCTCTCCTCCTCTCTGCCCCTCTCTCTCGCCCTCCATCTCCCCCTCTCCTCCGCCCCCTCTCTCTCTCTCCACTCCTCACCCCCATCTCTCTACCTCCCCATCTCTCTCTCCCCGTCTCGATCTCCCACCACTTTCTCCCTCCCTCTCCCCCCTCTCTCTCCCTCCCGCTTCCATCTTTACCCTGGCCTCTCTCCCACTCTCTCTCCCGTTCTCTCTCAGCCTGAATCTGCCTCCTCTCTCTCTCTCTCCTCTCCCCCCTCTCTCTCTCCTCTCTCCGCCCCCTCATCTTTCCTCCCCCTCTCTTCCCCCCTCTCACTGTCCCCCGCTCATCCCTCTCGCCCTCTTCCTCCGGCACTCACTCTCTCTCCCCCCTCCCCTACTCCCCACTCTCACACTCCCCATCTCTCTCTCCTCATCTCTCTATTCCTGTCTCTCTCTCCCCCTCTCTCTCCCTTCTCTCTCCCCACACCACTCTCTCCATTCCCCACTCACTCTCTCCCCCTCTCTCTCCACCTCCCGCCCTCCCTCTCCCAGTCTCTCTCTCCCCATCTCTCTTTCCTCCCGTTTTCCTCTCTCCCCCTCTCACCCCTCCTCTCCCACCCCCTCCAGAGAGGAGGGAGGGAGGGAGAG
The DNA here is from genome assembly GCA_035221665.1 of Okamejei kenojei. NCBI lineage: Eukaryota > Metazoa > Chordata > Chondrichthyes > Rajiformes > Rajidae > Okamejei > Okamejei kenojei. The sequence continues at coordinate 777 of JAVHYY010000788.1, forward strand.
TGGGAGAGAGAGAGGCGAGAGAGAGAGGGGGGAGGGAGAGAGGGGCAGAAAGTGGGAATGAGAGAGGTGGGGAGGGAGGAAGGAGAAAGAGAGACCGGGGAAAAGAGAGAGAGAGACGCGGAGCGAGAGACGGTGAAGAGAGAGTGGAAAGGAGGGGAGAGAGAGTGGGAGAGAGGATGGGGGGAGGAGGGGGGGGGGGTGCGAGAGGGAGTGGAGAGAGCGAAAGGAGGACAGGAGAGGGGAGAGAGAAGATGGAGGAGTGGAGAGAAAACAAGAGAGAGAATAAGGTGGGATAATCGAGAAAGTGGCAGAGAGGAAGGAGAGAGGGGAGGAGTGATCGACCGCTCTCGTTGGTTACCCCTCCCTCCCGATCTGCCCCCACTGTATCAGAGCAGAGAGAGAGACCTCTCTCTCTCTCTCTCTCTCATCTCTCCTCTCTCGTCTCTCTCTCTTTCTCTCCTCTCTCTCTCTCACTCTCTCTCTCTGTCTCACTCTCTCTCTCTCACGTTTATACATTTCTGAAAGCCGTTTTACTACCTAATTGTTAATAACCAAGAGGCAACTAGCTACTTTTTCTCACAACAACAATTTCCGCATCTCAATTTCCAGTCAAAACTGTGGAAATTTGTCAGAAAAACCCCCCCCCGATAAAGGGAATTTTGGGGTGGGGAGTTTGTTGTGTGTGTGTGTGCTTTGTTGTGTGTTCGTGTGTGAATGTGTGTTTGTGTGTGTGTGTGTGTGTGTGTGTGTGTTGTGCGTGTGTGGTGTGGTGTGCGTGTGCTTGTGTGAGTGTGCGCGAGTGTGTATGTGTGTGTGTGTGTCTGCCTGTGTTTGTGCCTGTGTGTGTGCCTGTGTGTGAGCCTGTGTGTGTGAGTGTAGCCGTGGGTGTGTTTGTGTATGTGCCTGTGTGTGTGCCTGTGGTGTGTGAGTGTTGTATGTCCTGTGTGTGTCCTGTGTGTGTGTGTGTGTGTGTGTGTTGTGCCTGTGTGTGTGTGTGTGTGCGTGTGTGAGTGTGTGTGCCTTGTGTGTGCCTGTGTGTGTGTGTGTGTGTGTGTGTGAGTGTGTGTGTGTGTGTGTGTGTGTGTGTTTTGGCCTGTGTGTGTGTGTGTGTGTGTGCGTGGGTGTAAATATATATTTTTTGTAATAGTAAAACTAACCATGTCCCATTTTTTTTTTACCGTCCTCTCATCCCCCCTCCATCCTTCTCGGTCCCCATCTCCAACCCAGCTCTGACGGAGACCGGGCCTAAACGACAACTTAAAACAAAACTAGAGCTCGGAGCGCACAAAATTAAATTAAATCCTAAAACGATCTGAAGAAGAGAGAATAAGAAACGCACAAAGATAAAGAGATGCAGCCCATCAGGCCCTGTGGATTTTCAGCCTTCAGTCCCATCCGTCTACCTACCCAGCACCATTTCTGTCCTAATGTGGATTTCCTTCAGTTTCCTCCGTCCACCGCCAGATCCTCTGGCCACTAGTACATCAGGAAGGTTGTTTGTGTCCCCTCAGTGAAGACATCCAAAGTACCGTTTTCAACTCATCTGCCATTTCCTTCCCTTGTTCCCCATATAAATTCACCTTTTTTCATTCTACAAGGGCCCAACTTATGGTCTGAACTAATTATTTCCTCTTCACATACCCCCTAAGAAGCTTTTACTAATCCTGCTTGAATGCTTGGGCTACTCTGGATGAGGAAAGAAAAGAAAACTGAAAAGCGAGGAGGGAAAGACTGAAGCTGAGGAAAAAAGGAGAACTGTGGAGGAGCAATTGAGTAGAGGAACCGTGCTGGGAAGGGAAACCTGAGAAGAAAAACTGAAGAGAAAAAGTAATAATAGGAACAAGAAGCACAGAGACTGCGAAGGGAGAGAATGAACAAAGGGGGTAATCTGCTGAGAGGACTTGATAGCAAGAAGCTGAGAACGCTTCAGGGCGCGAGAGACCCACCAACGGAGGCCCAACTTCCTCAGGGCCCGCCGGGCTGGACGGCTGCAGCGCGCTCTGGAGCGCCAGACCTTGACAGCTGATGAAGGGGAGGGGGGGAGGGAAGGCAAGCCGCTGACTGCCTGAAGGACCGCTGCATGACAAGGAAGCTGGATAAAAAAAGCGCCCCTCTGCCTGCAGTCGGCCTCCGAGCAGCAGCAGCTGCGAACCAGCGCGCCCCTGAGCCTTCTGCCGCCCTATGACGGCGCCCTGCCCCCCCGCCTGCGACCCAGCGCCCCCCGATTGGACCTGTTGCAACGTCCCTCCACTTCATCTCCGTATTGGCCATGTAAGTACTCAACATGATAGCTCTTTAAAACACTAGCCCAATCCTCATGCTTCCCGCTCCTCTTTGTCAAACGAAGTACTTAATCAAATTTATCCTGCCCCCTGACTTGCTTTTGTCACCCCGGACGCCCCTACACTCACTCCCCTTGGAATCTTTCTCCTCTTAGGAATGAACGACCCTGCACCTTCTGTATTAATTCCCAAACACACCTGCCAATTGTTGTTCCCTGACCATCCCTGGTAGGGCATCTCTCCAGTCAACATTGGCCAGCTCCTCCTCCCTCAATGGCTCCGGCGGTGTGAATGTCAGGAGCCGGAGCCCCGGCGCGGCGAGAGAGGCTGCGGTCCGCCTCTTGATGATGGTTCTGCGCTCAGGGCGCGGATTTTATTAAAGAGCCGAAGCGCTGAGGTGAGCGGAAATTTCACCGCTCTTCTTCACCTTCTCCTGAAACTTGGACTGGGTCTCGCCGCATAAATAAATGTGTTCGTGCAGCAGCCTGAGATTACTCAGCAGAAACGAGACGTTGTTAAAAATATATTGAGACTCATTCACATCATTTCCTCTTCCTGTGATCTGAACATAGACGAATTAATTCTACAACCCAGCGTCAGCCAAAGGAGGATGAAGCTGCCGGAGATGGTGAAGAGTAAAACCATAGACCTCCTCCTGCTCTCCATCTCCGGGTCACACTGCGGATCTCCCCTTGCTCTCACCTCTCAGCCCCTTACGGACCCGACTGGCCACTAAAATGTGGCGGACTACTGTCAGAGCATGTGAGCAGCAGGATTACAGCGAAAGGGACTGGAGCGGATTTGAAACCACGTTCGAACCAGGCAAAATGCCACCCACCCACCGGGGTCAGTGAAATAAACTGTCCACCTGGCGGACACAGGGGCCCACGGGACATTGTCGATGATTATCTGGGTTTCATTTGATGAAGTAGCGGGGAACGCTTTTTCAGACAGAGCAGAACGCCGGCTGTTGCCAGAAACCCGCAGCCGCAGTTTTCCCGGTGCCAATAATTTAGTTTTTCAGCTTTCTGGCAACAAATGGCGACAAACCGATCAAAGTGAAAGTGACGGTGAACCAGACAGAACAGTTTGTAGCTGCAAACGTCAGTACATCGATAACATTGCACACAGGGTAGATGGTCAGGAAGCTCCTATAAAAGTAATGATATCGGATCCAATACAAAATGACCCCGGTGATGAGGACCAGTAGATCGGCCGCTGCCATGGCCACCAGGTAGCGAGTGGTGCAGGTGGAGAGGCCGCACTTTCCCCGGGACAGGATCACAATCGTCACTAAATTCACTGCAGGGGGAAAGACAAGGGAAGGATGGTGGGCATTTACTGAACACGGTCTCCTGGGCTGACTTTCAGCTCAAGTTCAGGAATGTTGGAGTCGGTGCGCGGCTGCTGCAAGTTTAACAATGTCAGAGCCGGCTCCGACTGTGCCCGACCTGCCTGCCTGCTTCAGGGGAGCAGAGATAAGGCGACGGGCGGACGGGGTAAATAACGGGCGGGGACGAAACGAGCAGCCACCCGCTACAATGGGCGCAATGGACCTTTCTATAGTTAACCCTGCTGCTGCTCACAGTCTCTGATGGGTCCGCTTTCACAGATTTAACCGTGACTGGCAGCGTTTAACCAGGACTCCGGGAACTCGGCATCTGATGGAGACGAGGAGGCTTCCAGAGGGAAGGCTGGGACAACATGGAATCCGGCAGCAGAGTGGCTCCGTTAATGGATTCATTCCACAGTGAGTTCAGTTCAGTAACAACACACACACGCCGGTAGATCCGCGGCCACTTATTGATCCAATTATTGATCGATCCAATTATTGACCAACAGGCTGTGGGTGGAATGCGACTGTGACAGACAGACCACAGTGAGACACAGTGTCCACCGGAGCGGGTGTTCACTCTGATCAATAACTCACACACAGTGAACTTCACAATGTGAACCCCTCTCTCCCAGTCACACCGTCCCGGAGAGCTGCCTGGCTGCCTGTCCCGAGCACTGGGACAACTCTGGGCAAGGTGCCACTGAAGGCAAGAACAACATTCTAGTGGCTCCCGGCAGTGAGAGAAAAAGTGGGTTAGTTTCAGCTGTCTGAAGATTAAAAAAAATTACAGCAGCGTTAATTCAAAAATATTTCACTGAGAGGATTGATATTCTTCACATATTCTTGTACAACGATCATCAGTTGTAACACGATCAGAATCAGGTCAACACCATTTAACACACGGAGTTACAAAAATTAAATTGTTCTGCTCACTTACCAGGGATTCCAACGGCAGCAATGATCACGTACAGGATTTTCTGCACGTCTAAATATTGCAAAAGCTTTTCCCACATGTTCTCTGCCCTGCGACGTGTCCCTGTGAGCTACCGGCAATGTCTCGGAATGAAGTGCTGAGGCAGAACATTCCAGGAGATTTTATGCCATTTTCCGTCCCCACCGGGGCAGTGAAGTTGCAACAGAGTTTAAAAATAGAGATTTTGAAATTATTCGCAAACAGATGACATCAGCCGAGTGAAATCCCTGCTGTAACAGGCTGTGGTTTATTCAGGGAATTGATTGAGAAACTCCAAAGACTGGGAATTGTGGCAATAGATACTGAGGGATGGAAATTGGGAGCGGCGGCATTGTTCCAGCAAAGGGGACATTGTTTCAAACTCCATCAGATCCAACTCTCCACCTCATGTTGTTTGTCTGATTTCCTTCAATCCGTTTCACTCAGCAAGGCAATGCCAAATTCCAGGGACCCTCTCAGGGCTTCTGGTGCCCAGTTTGAAGGTGGACTGGATTGGGCGACATTTGTCCACAGGTTGAGGAATTAGTTCAACAGATCACTTCGGACTAAAATGCCCCCCCCCCCCCCCCTCACCCTCCACTCTGTTTCACCACTCAATATGATCGCGGCTTCACTGACTGTAACCTCAGCCCACAACTCCCGCTGACCCCGGTAACCATTCATTCCCTGCTTGCCTGGAATAGCCCTGGCTCTACCATGGGACAGTAATGCCTTCATCAACTCTGAGGAGGAACGACCCAAAGACTCACGACACTCAGAGAATAGGAACATTGCTGCCTCAGAATTTTCCTAAACCTAAATAAAACAGCGAGTGATGCAGCATCTCTCCCTCCTCTCTTTCTCTCTCCCTCCATCCTTACTGCTGTCACTCTCTCTGAACTGTTACTCTCTCCTACGCTCTCTATTTCCCCACTTTGGGCTGTCCTTTCTCAGTCCACTGATGGAGTGACACAGTGGGATAGTACTGAGGGATGGATGCAAATGGGGCAATACTCACGCAGTGACTCACTGTGGTGGTACTGATGGAGTGACACACTGTGGTGGTACTGATGGAGGGACACACTGTGGTGGTACTGATGGAGTGACACACTGTGCTGGTACTGATGGAGGGACACACTGTGGTGGTACTGATGGAGGGACACACTGTGGTGGTACTGATGGAGTGACACACTGTGGTGGTACTGATGGAGGGACCTACTGTGTGCTGGTCATCGGCGGCCATTCCAAACGAGTATGACTGTCCTTTCCTCTACATAGAGCCGTCTACTTGTAGATATGCAGATTTCTGTACAGGACGATCCGTGATCCACACACCTTGGGGCAACGTGGGCATTGTAGACTGGCGGTGGTTGGTAGTCGTCGAGCCCCATTCTCTCTCTCTCCTTACGGTGCTGTCGCATTGTTTCTGCGACACGGCGTAGTTCCATTTTGTGACATGTTGCTCCTTGCTGCACGGATTTCCTCCAGGAGCGCCTGTCCAGTGCAATGTTCTCCCAGTTGCTTGATGTGATGTGGAATTTCCTCAATCTGTTCTTGATGTTGTCCTTGAAGCGTTTCTTTGGCCCGCCGGGGGCTCGCCGACCTTCCTTCAATTGAGTACAGGATTTGTTTAGGGAGACGAGTGTTGGACATGCGGATGACATGGCCAGTCCATCGAAGTTGCTGCTGCATTATTGTGGTAGTGATGCTGGTCATGTTGGCTTCCTCCAAAACGCTGATGTTGGTGCGTCTGTCTTCCCAGCTGATCCTCAGAATCTTTCGTAAGGATCTTTGATGGTATTGTTCCAGGGCTCTCAGGTGCCTGCTGTAGGTGGTCCATGACGGCTCAATACAGCAGGGTGGAGAGGACAATGGCTCTGTAGAACAGTGGTTTTGTTTGGGCCTTTAGGTCTAGGGTACTGTGGAGCAGTACTGATGGGGTAACTCTCCCTGGTGGTACTGATGGAGTGACACACTGTGGTGGTACTGATGGAGTGACGCACTGCGGTAGGACTGATGGAGTGTCACACTGTGATTGTACTGATGGAGTGACACACTGTGGTGGTACTGATGGAGGGACACACTGTGGTGATACTGATGGAGTGACGCACAGTGGTAGTACTGATGGAGTGACACACTGTGGTGGTACTGATGGAGTGACACACTGTGGTGGTACTGATGGAGTGGCACACTGTGGTGGTACTGATGGAGGGAGCTACTGTATGTCGAAACGAGTATGACTGTCCTTTCCTCTACATAGAGTCGTCTACTTGTAGATCTGCAGATTTATGTACATGACGATCCGTGATCCACACACCTTGGTGCAACGTGGGTATTGTAGACTGGCGGTGGTTGGTAGTCATCGAGCCCCCTTCTCTCTCACCTTACGGTGCTGTCACGTTGTCACTGTGGTGGTACTGATGGAGTGGCACACTGTGGTGGTACTGATGGAAGGTTCTACTTTGGTTGTACTGATGGAGTGACTGTGGTGGTGCTGATGGAGATCACGGTGTGATGGTACTGATGGAATGACACACTGTGGTGGAACTGATGGAATGACACACTTTGTGGTCGCCTTGATTGAGTGACGCACTGTGGAGTAGTTCTGATGGAGTAACACCTGCGGAATTCTCTGCCACAGAAGGTAGTTGAGGCCAGTTCGTTGGCCATATTTAAGAGGGAGTTGGATGTGGCCCTTGTGGCTGAAGGGATCAGGGGGTATGGAGAGAAGGCAGGTACAGGATACTGAGTTGGATGATCAGCCATGATCATATTGAATGGCGGTGCAGGCTCGAAGGACCGAATGGCCTGCTCCTGCACCTAATTTCTATGTTTCTATGTAACATACGTCGGGGTAATAATGATGATGTGACACACTATGGGGTCGTACTGGGTCTGACACACAGTGTGGTGGTACTGATCGAGTGGCACACTGTGGGATAGCACTGTTGGAGTGGTCACATGTGTAGTAGATTTGATGGAGTGACACACTGAGGGTTAGTACTGATGAAGTCACAAAAACAGATGGATAGTGCTGATGGAGTGTCACATTGTGGTGGTGCTGATGGAGTCACACACTGTATTCTGCCCTCTGCTGTGTGGTGGTACTGATGAAGTGACGCACTGTGTGGTGGTACTGATGGAGGGAAATACTGTGGTGGTACTGATGGAGTGACACACTATGGTGGTATTGATGGAGTGACACACTGTGTGGTGGTAATGATGGAGGGGCACACTGTGCTGGTACTGATGGAATGACACACTGTGTGGTGGTACTGATGGAGTGACACACTATGGTGGTATTTATGGAGTGACACACTGTGTGGTGGTGATGATGGAGGGGCACACTGTGCTGGTACTGATGGAATGACACACTGTGTGGCGGTACTGATGGAGTGACACAGTGGTGGCACTGATGGAGTGGCACACTGTGTAGTGATACTGATGGAGGGGCACACTGTGGTGATACTGATGGATTGTCGCACTGCGTTGATACCGATGGAGTGACACACTGTGGTGGTACTGATGGATGCACGCACTGTGGTGGTTCTGATGGAGTGACATACTGTGGAGAGGTACTGATCGAGTGACACTGTGGTGGTAGTGATGGAGTGACACACTGTGCTAACACAGATGGACTGACACACTGTGTGGTGGTAAGGAATGATTGACACTGTGCGCTAGCACTGATGTACTAATACATTGTGGGGTAGTATTGATGGAGTGTCACCCTGTGGAGTAGTACAGATGGAGTGATACACTGTGGGGTAGTACTGATAGTGATGCACTGTGTGTAAGTACTGATGGAGTAGCACACTGTAGGATAGTACTGATGGAGTGACAAACGTCTGGTTATTATTGATGGACTGACACAATGTGGGGAAGTACAGATGGGGTGACATACTGGGGAGCCTCACTGACGGACGGACACAATTTGTGGTAGCACTGACGGAGTGACACACTGTGGAGTAGTCCTGATGGAGAGACAAACGTCGGGGTAGTACTGATGGTGTGACACACTATGGGGTCGGACTGGGACTGACACTCTGTGCGGTAGTGCTGATGGAGTGATAAACTGTGGGGAAGTACTGATGGAGTGACACACTGCGGAGTAGTACTGATGAACTGATCAAATGCATGGCAGCACTGATGGAGTGACACACTGTAGTGTACTCATGATGGAGTGACAATCTTCGGCGTGGTACTGATGGAGTGACACACTGCAGGGTAGCACTAACGGAGTGAGCTAGTTCTGATGGAGTGACACACTGACGGGTAGTACTGATAAAGTCACAAAAACAGTGGGGTAGTGCTGATGGAGTGACACACTTTGGTGAAGTACTGATGGAGTGACACTCAGAGGTAGTATTTTTGGAATGACACATGGGGTGGGGTAGTACTGATGGAGCAGTACACTGTGTGGTAGTACAGATGGGGCAGTACTGGTGGAGTGACACACTGAGTGGGAGAATTAATGGAGGGACACACTATGGGGTAGTACAGATGCAGTGACACGCTATGGTGAATGTCTGATGGAGTGACACATTGTGGGGCGGTACTCGTGTAGTGTCACTAGTGTGGAGTAGTACTAATGAAGTCATAAAATGTATGGCAGCACTAGTGGAGTGACACACATTAGGGTAGTCATGATGGGGTGAGATACTTTGCCGTGGTACTGATGGAGTGACACACTGTGGGGCAGTACTGATGGAGATACACTGTGGAGGAGTGACACCCTGTGGAGTAGTAATGACGGAGTGACATAATCTGGGGTAGTACTTATGGTGACAGATTTTCATATCTTTTCAATGATTCTTTCCTTTAGTCACTATGATTGAAGACAGGTGTTCAGGAGATAATCGAAACCCACTCGCGAGCTCTCCACCAGACATTCAATGCCGTCGAAAGATAAATCTTCCAAACAGAGTCTCAAGGACGAAGGTGAACAGCCAGAAGTGGTAGCGCATGGCGGCACAAACGATGTCGGAAAGACGGGGATGAATATTCTGCAGCCTGACTTTAGAGAGCTTGGAAAAATGCTGAAAAGCAGGACCTCCGGGGTTGTTATTCTCGGTTTGCTTTCAGTTCCTCGTGCTGGTGAGAGCAGGAACAGGGAGATGCAGGACCTGAACGTGTGGCTGAGGAACTGGTGCAGGGGGCAGGGATTTAGATTCTTAGATCACTGGGGTCTGTTTTGGAGTAAGGGGGATCTGTACAAAAGGGACGTATTGCATCTTAACAGGTGGGGGACCAACATTATGGCAGGCAAGTTTGCAACTGCAACACGGGTGGTTTTAAACTGAATAAGGGGAGTGGGGTATCAAATGGGATAGTCGAAGACAGTTAAAGGGAAGGAGAGTAAAGGGATGGTTAATGACCCCCAGAATTAACGGGAAAGGAAGCTCACAAAGGGATAGGAGAGTATGGCCAAGTGTAATAGGGATCGATGTGAAAGGTGAGATGCGTAAGGAATTAAAAGTATTGTATATGAATACGCGAAGTATAAGAAGTAAAGTAGATGAGCTTGAGGCTCAGTTAGAGGTTGGTAGATATGACATTGTGGGGATTACTGAGACGTGGCTGCAGGAGGATCGGGCCTGGGAACTTAATATTCAGGGATACATATCCTATAGAAAGGACAGGCAGGTGGGCAGAGGAGCGGGGGTAGCTCTGCTGGTTAAGGATGGAATTCAGTCCCTTGCGAGGAAGACATATGGACTGACGAGGTAGTCACTGTGGATTGAGTTGATGAATTATAAAGGCAAGAAGACACTAATTTGTGTTATCTACGGACCCCCAAATAGTAGCCCGGATGTAGGGTGTAAGTTGCAGCAGGAGTTAAAACTGGCATGTAACAAAGATAAGGCCACTGTGGTGATGGGGGATTTTAATATGCAGGTAGACTGGGAAAATCAGGTAGGTTCAGGACCCCAAGAAAGAGAGTTTGTAGAATGCTTCCGAGATATATTCTGAGAGCAGCATGTAATGGAGCCGACCAGAGAAAAGGCAATTCTGGATTTAGTGTTGTCCAATGAACCAGATATGATAAGAGAACTCGAGGTAAAGGAACCGCTAGGAGGTAGTGATCATAATATGATTAGTTTTAACCTGCAATTTGAGAACGAGGAGGTTAAATTGGAAGTGTCAGTGATGCAGTTCACGAGATTGATCCCTGGGATGGCAGGACTGTCATATGCGGAAAGATTGAAAAGACTAGGCTTGTATTCACTGGAGTCTAGAAGGATGAGGGGGGATCTTCTAGAAACATATACGATTATAAAAGGACTGGACAAGCTAGATGCAGGAAAAACGTTCCCAATGTTGGGCGAGTCCTGAACCAGGGGCCACAGTCTTAGAATAAAGGGGAGGTAATTTAAGACTGAGGTGAGAAAAAACTTTTCACCCAGAGAATTGTGAACTTATGGAATTCCCTGCCACAGAGGGCAGTGGAGGCCAAGTAACTGGATGGATTTAAAAGAGAGTTAGTTAGGTGCTAGTGGAGTCAAGGGATATGGGGAGAAGGCAGTCACGGGTTATTGATAGGGGACGATGAATGGCGTTGCTGGCTCGAAGGGCCGAATGGCCTCCTCCTGCACATATTTTATATGTTTCTATGTTTCTATGTTTGCTTTGAAAATGCAAAAGGTTTGCTTTGAAAAGGGTAATGGGTTGTTTTGAAAATGTAAAAGGTTTGCTTTGAAAATGAAAAAGGTGGTTTGCTTTGAAAATGCAAAAGGTGGTTTGCTTTGAAAATGCAAAAGGTGGTTTGCTTTGAAAATGCTAAAAGTGGTTTTCTTTATGCAAAATGTGGTTTGCTTTGAAATTGCAAAAGGTGGTTTTATTTAAAAATGCAAAAGGTGGTTTGCTTAGATAATGCAAAAGGCGGTTTCCTTTGAAAATGCTTAAGGCGGTTTGTTTTGCAAAATGAAAAAGTAGGTTTGCTTGGAAAATGCAAAAGGCGGTTTACTTTGAAAAAGCAAAAGGCGGTTTGCTTTGAAAATCAAAAGGTGGTTTGCTTTGAAAATGCAAAAGGTTTGCTTAGACAATGCAAAAAGTTTGCTTTGAAAATGCAAATGGTTTGCTTTGAAAATGTAAAAGGTGTGCTTTGAAAATGCAAAGGGTTTGCTTTGAAAATGCAGAGGTTTGCATTGAAAATGCAAAAGGTGATTTGCTTTTTAAAACAAAAGGTGGTTTGCTTTGAAAATTGAAAAGGTGGTTCGCTTTGAAAATGCGAAAAGGTGGTTTGGATTGAAAATGCAAAAGGTGGTTTGCTTTGTAAATGCAAAAGATGGTTTGCTTTGAAAATTGCAAAAGTTGGTTTGCTTGGAAAATGCAAAAGGCGGTTTGCTTTGAAAATGCAAAAGGCGGTTTGCTTTGAAAATCAAAAGGTGGTTTGCTTTGAAAATGCAAAAGGTTTGCTTAGACAATGCAAAAAGTTTGCTTTGAAAATGCAAATGGTTTGATTTGAAAATGTAAAAGGTGTGCTTTGAAAATGCAAAGGATTTGCTTTGAAAATGCAGAGGTTTGCTTTGAAAATGCAAAAGGTGATTTGCTTTGAAAAAGCAAAAGGTGGTTTGCTTTGAAAATTGAAAAGGTGGTTTGCTTTGAAAATGCGAAAAGGTGGTTTGGTTTGAAAATGCAAAAGGTGGTTTGCTTTGTAAATGCAAAAGGTGGATTGCTTTGAAAATTGCAAAATGTGGTTTGCTTTGTAAATGCAAAAGGTGGATTGCTTTGAAAATTGCAAAAGATGGTTTGTTTTGAAAATTACAAAAGATTCAAGATTCAAGATTCAAGAGAGTTTATTGTCATGTGTCCCAGATAGAACAAGGAAATTCTTGCTTTGCTTCAGCACAACAGAATATAGAAGGCATGAATACAGAACAGATCAGTGTGTCCATATATAATTGTATAAATATATACACACGCGAATAAATAAAACAGCTAAAGTGCAAATAAACAGATAATGGGCTATTAATGTTGATAGTTTTGTTTAAGCTGAGTTCAATAGCCTGATGGCTGTGGGGAAGAAGCTGTTTCTAAAACTGGACGTTGCAGTCTTCTGGCTACTGTACCTTCTACCTAAAGGTAGTGGGGAGATGAATGTGTGGCTAGGATGGTGTGGGTCCTTGATGATGCTGCCAGCCTTTTTGAGGCAGCGACTGTGATAGATCCCCTCGTTGGTAGGGAGGTCAGAGCCGATGATGGACTGGGTAGTGTTTATTACTTTTTGTAGTCTTTTCCTCTCCAGGGCGCTCAAGTTGCCAAACCAAGCCATGATGCAACTCTAGTAGCATACTCTCTATTGTGCACCTGCAGAGGTTAGAGAGAGTCCTCCTTGACCGACTCCCCGTAATCATCTCAGGATGTAGAGGCGCTGATGTGCTTTCTTTATAATTGTATCAGTGTCCTCGGACCAGGAGAGAACTCCAGAGATGTGCACGCCCAGGAATGTGAAACTCTTGACCCTTTCCACCATCGACCCATTGAATAAACGAGACTGTGTGTCCCCATCCTACCTTTCCCAAAGTCCACAATCAGTTCGTTGCTTTTGCTGCTGTTGAGGGCCATGATATTGTGCTGGCACCATTCGGTAGTCAGTCGATCTTTCCTCTATAGTCTGACTCGTCCCCATCAGTGATACGTCCAACAACAGTGGTGTCGCCAGCGAACTTGATGATGGAGTTCACACTATGAACAGCTATGCAATCATGAATATAGAGTGAGTACAGCAGGGGGCTAGCATGCAGCCTTGAGGTGCTCATGTGCTGATTGTTATCGAGGCTCACCCCTTCACACCAAATGGTGGTATGGTTTGAAAATACAAATGGTGGTTTGGTTTGAAAATGCAAACGGTGGTTTGTTTGGAAGTGCAAAAGAGGGTTTGGTTTGAAAATGGAAAGGTTTGCTTTGAAAATGCAAAGATATTTCTTTTCAAAATGCAAAAGTTAGTTTGCTTTGAAAACGTAAAAGGTGGATTGGTTTGAAAATGCAAAAGGTGGTATGGTTTGAAAATGCATATGGGGGTTTGGATTGAAAATACAAATGGTGGTTTTCTTTGAAAATGCAAAAGGTTTGGTTTGAAAATGCAAAAGATTTGCTTTGAAAATGCAAATGGTGGTTTGCTTCGAAAATGCAAATTGTGGTTTGCTTTGGAAATGAAAAAAGGTGGATTGCATTGAAAATGCAAACGGTGATTTGCTTTGAAAATGCAAAAGGTAATTTGCTTTGAAAATTAAAAAAATAGTTTGCTTTGAAAATGCAAAAGGTGGGTTGCTGTGAAATTGCAAAAGGTGGTTTGCTATAAAAATGCAAAAGGTTTGGATTGAAAATGCAAAAGGTTTACTTTGAAAATGCAAATGGTGGTTTGCTTTGAAAATGCAAATGGTGATTTGGTTCGAAATTGCAAATGGTGGTTTGCTTTGAAAATGCAAAATATTTGCTTTGAAAATGCAAAAGGTTTGCTTTGAAAATGCAAATGGTGGTTTGGTTGGGAAATGTAAAAGGAGGTTTGGTTTGAAAATGCAAAAGGTTGTTTGATTTGAAAAAGCAAAAGGTGGTTTGTTTTGAAAATGCAACTGGTGGTTTAGTTTGAAAATGCAAATGGTAGTTTGTTTTGAAAATGCAAATGGTAGTTTAGTTTGAAAATGCAAATGGTAGTTTGTTTTGAAAATGCAAATGGTGGTTTGGTTTGAAAATGCATATAGCGGTTTGCTTCGAAAATGCAAATTGTGGCTTGCTTTGAAAATAGAAAGCGTGGTTTGCTTTGCAAATGCAAAAGGTGGTTTGGTTTCAAAATGCGAATGGTGGTTTGCTTTGAAAATTGAAATGGTGATTTTCTTTTGAAATGCAAAAAGTTTGCTTTGAAAATGCAAAAGGTGGTTTGGTTTGAAAAGACAAAACGGTGGTTTGCTTTGAAAATGCAAATGGTGCTTTGCTTTGAAAATGGAAACGATTTGCTTTGAAAATGCAAATGGTGGTTTCGTTGGGAAATGCAAAAGGCGGTTTGGTTTGAAAATGCAAAAGGATGTTTGATTTGAAAAAGCAAAAGGTGGTTTGGTTTGAAAATGCAACTGGTGGTTTAGTTTGAAAATGCAAATGGTGGTTTGTTTTGAAAATGCAAATGGTGGTTTGGTTTGAAAATGCAAAATGTGGTTTGCGTTGAAAATGCAAAGGGTGGTTTGCTTAGATAATGAAAAAAAGGTAGTTTGCTTTGAAAATGCAAAAGGGTGGTTTGCATTGAAAATGCAAAATGGTGGTTTGATTTGAAAATACAAAAGGTGGTTTGCTTTGAAAATGCAAAAGGCGGTTTGCTTTGAAAATGCAAAAGGTGGTTTGCTTTGAAAATGCAAAAGGTGGTTTGCTATGAAATTGCAAACGTTGGTTTGCTATCAAATTGCAAAAGGTGGTTTGCCATGAAAATGCAAATTGTTTGCATTTAAAATGCAAATTGTTTGCATTGACAATGCAAAATATTTGCTTTGAAATTGCAAAGGTTTGCTTTGGAAATGCGAACGGTTTGCTTTGATAATGCGAAAGGTTTGAATTGAAAATGCAGAAGTTAGTTTGCTTTGAAAATG
Organism: Okamejei kenojei; assembly: GCA_035221665.1. Classification (NCBI taxonomy): domain Eukaryota; kingdom Metazoa; phylum Chordata; class Chondrichthyes; order Rajiformes; family Rajidae; genus Okamejei; species Okamejei kenojei. The sequence continues at coordinate 15,924 of JAVHYY010000788.1, forward strand.
CAAAGGGTGGTTTGGTTTGAAAATGCAAAAGGTGGTTTGGTCTGAAAATGCAAACGGTGGTTTGGTTTGAAAATGCAAATGGTGGTTTGGTTTGAAAATGCATAAGGTTTGGTTTGGAAATGGAAAACGTTTGGTTTGAGAATGCAAAACGTTTGCTTTGAAAATGCAAATGGTGGTTTGCTTTGAAAATGCAAATGATGGTATGGTATGAAAATGCAAATGGTGGTTTGGTTTGAAAATGCAAACGGCGGTTTGATTTGAAAATGCAAATAGTAGTTTGAAAATGCAAATTATTTGTTTGAAAATGCAAATTACTTGGTTTGAAAATGGAAAAGTTTGTTTGGTTTGTAAATGCAAATTGTGATTTGGTTTGAAAATGCAAAAGTTTTTCTTTGAAAATGCAAATGGTGGTTTGTTTTGAAAAAAACTACTGGTGGTTTGCATTGAAAATGCAACTGGTGGTTTGCTTTGCAAAAGCAACTGGTGGTTAGGTTTGAAAATGCAAATAGTGGTTTGGTTTGAAAATGCAAATGGTGGTTTCGTTTGAAAATTCAAATGGTGGTTTGGTTTGGAAATGCAATATATTGTTTGGTTTGAAAATTGAAAAGGATTGCTTCGAAAATGCAAAATAGTTTGTTTGAAAATGCAAAAGGTTTGGTTTGAAAATGCAAAAGTTTGTTTGCTTTGAAAATTCAAAAGATGGTTTCCTTTGAAAATGGAAAAGGTGGTTTGGATTTAAAATGCAAACGGTGGTTTGGTTTCAAAATACAAATGGTGGTTTGGTTTGAAAATACAAAATGTATGGTTTGGAAATATAAAAGGTTTGGTTTGAAAATGCAAAAAGGTTTGCTTTGAAAATGCAAACATTTTTCTTTGAAAATGCAAATGGCGGTTTGCTTTGAAAAGGCAAAGGGTGGTTCGGGATGAAAATGCAAATGGTGGTTTGGTTTGAAAATGCAAATGGCAGTTTGGTTTGAAAATGCAAATGGTAGTTTGAAAATGCAAATTATTTGTTTTGAAAATGCAAAGCATTTGGTTTGAAAATGCAAATCATTTGGTTTGGAAATGGAAATGTTGGTCTGGTTTGTAAATACAAATTGTGTTTTGGTTTGTAAATGAATATTGTGATTTGGTTTGTAAATGCAAAAGGTTTGCTTTAAAAATGCATAAGGTTTGTTTGAAAATGCAAATGAGTGTTTAAATTGAAAATGCAAATGGTGGTTTGGTTTGAAAATGCAAATTGTGGTTTGGATTGAAAATGCAAATGGTGGTTTGGTTTGAAATCGCAAATGGTGGTTTGGTTTAAAAATGCAAATGGCGGTTTGCTTCGAAAATGCAAATTGCGGTTTCCTTTGAAAATGGAAAAAGTGGTTTGCTTCGAAAATACAAAAGGTTGATTGCATTGAAAATGCAAAAGGCGGTTTGCTTTGAAAATGCAAGCGGTGGTTTGCTTTGAAAATGCAAAAGGTGGTTTGCTATGAATATGCAAAGTGGTTTGCACTGAAAACGCAAAGTGGTTTGCTTTGAAAATACAAAAGGTGGTTTGCTTTGGAAATGGAAAAGGTTAGCATCGAAAATGCAAACCTCGCACCTCTCGGTATCTCCGGATCTCCCACGTTGAGTGTCGACTGTGCCCGCGGGCCCCTCCGTCCCGACCCACGCCCGGGGTGTCCCTGACCCACATGCAGGAGCTGCCCTCCACCATTCTATTCCTCCCTCTGGTTCTGGTGGGGGTCCTGTGGTGTCAACCTATACACAGACCACTGATGATCGAACCCTCGTCAGTATGTACGAGGGGTGGCACGTGCTTTGAGAATGCAAAAACTTTTGCTTTGAAAATGAAAAAGTTGGTTTGCTTTGAAAATGGAAAAGGTGGTTTGATATGAAAATGCAAAAGCTGGTTGCTTTGAAAACGCAAAAGGTAGTTTGCTTTGAAAATGCAAAAGGTGGCTTGCTTTGAAAATACAAAAGGTGGTTTGCTTTGAAAATGCAAAATGTGGTTTAGAAACATACATAGAAACATAGAAAATAGGTGCAGGATTAGGCCATTCGGCCCTTCGAGCCTGCACCGCCATTCAATATGATCATGGCTGATCATCCAACTCAGTATCCTGTACCTGCCTTCTCTCCATACCCCCTGATCCCTTTAGCCACAAGGGCCACATCTAACTCCCTCTTAAATATAGCCAATGAACTGGCCTCAACTACCTTCTGTGGCAGAGAATTCCAGAGACTACCACTCTCTGTGTGAAAAATGTTTTCCTCATTTCGGTCCTAAAGGAATACCCCCTTATCCTGTGTTTGGTTAGAAAATACAAATGGTGGTTTGTTTTGAAAATGGAAATGGTGTTTTGCTTTGAAAATGCAAAAGATCTGCTTTGAAATTGCAACTGGTTTGCTTTGAAAATGCAAATGGTGGTTTGCTTTGAGAATGCAAATACTGTTTTGTTTTTAAAATGAAAAAGGTGGTTTGCTTTGAAAATGCAAAAGGTTTGTTTCAAAAATGCAAACCTCGCACCACTCGGTAACTCGGGATCACCCACGTGGAGCGTTGACTGCGTCCGTGGGCCCGTACTTTCCGACTCACGCCCGGGGTGTCCCCGGCCCACCTGCAGGAGCCGCCCTCGACCATTCTATTCCTCGCTCCGGTTCTGGGGCATGGGTCCTGTGGGGTCAGCTTATCCACAGACCACTGATGGTCGAACCCTTGTCAGTAGGTACGAGGGCTGGCACGTGACGTCATGGGCTACTTAAGGTTATCTCACCTCGAGACCTTAGAAGTCAACAGGTAACTGAGTTCCAGAGAACAACCTCGCACAGCTACAGCAGTAATGATAATATAGTTAGCGGACTAACCTAATGTGTAACACCTCAATAAACTCTCGTTTGAACCTGCCTGACGTCAGGCCTTATTCACCACGTTTGGTGCTGCTAAATCCTGAAATGTCGTTGCATTTCATGTCCTGAATTTTTGTCATTTTCGTGTGCGGAATTTTCGTTGCGTTTCATTTGCTGAATTTTAGTCGCTTTTCACGTCCTGAATTTTCATCGCTTTTCGTGTGCTGAAATGTCGTCGCCTTACAGCTCCTGTAATTTTGTCGCTTTATGCTCCTCAATTTACGTTGCTTTTCATCTGATGAATTTACGTTGCTTTTCATTTGCTAAATTTTGTCATTTTCATGTGCGGAATTTTTGTTGCGTTTCACGTGCTGAATTTGTGTCGCTTTTCATGTCCTGAGTTTTCGTCACTTTTCGTGTGCTGAAATGTCGTCGCCTTTCACATCCTGAAATTTCGTCGGGTTTCATGTGCTGAATTAGTGTCGCTTTTCGTGACCTGAACTTACATTGCTTTTCGCGTGCTGAATTTTCGTCGCTTTTCACGTGCCACATTTTCATCACTTTTCGTGTCCTGAAGGTTTGTCGCTTTTCGAATGCTGAATTATTGTCACATTTTGCATGCTGATTATTTGTCGCTTATCGTGTGCTGAAATTTAGTCGCGTTTTGCGTCCTGAAATTTAGTCACTATTTGCGACCTGAAATTGTGTCGCATTTCATGTCCTGAAATTTCATTGCATTTCTTGTCCTTTTGTCATTTTCGTGTGCAGAATTTTCGTCACTCTTCGCCTGCTAAATTTTCGTCACCTTTTGTATCCTGAAGGTTTGTCACTTTTTGCGTGCTGAATTTTGATCACTTTTTACAGGCTGAAATTTTGTCACTTTTCGTGTGCTGAAATTTCGTTGCTTTTCACGTCCTGAAATTACCGCACTTTATGCATCCTGCATTTTCGTCGTTTTTCGAGTCATGAAATTACGTCGCTTTTCATGCTGAATTTTCATCGCTTTACATGTGCTGAAATTTAGTCGCCTTTCACATTCTGAAATTTCGTCACCTCCTGCGTCCTGAATTTACGTCGCTTCTTGTGTGCTGAATTTTTGTTGCATTACACGTGCAGAATTTTAGTCACTTTTCGCATCCTGAAGGTTCGTCACTTTTCACATGCTGCATTTTTGTCGCTTTTCGCATGCTGAATTTTCATCGCTTTTCGTTTGCTGCGATTTCGTTGCCTTTCACGTCCTGAAATTTCTTCACTTTATGCGTCCTGAAATGTCATCGCTTTTCGTGTCCAGAATTTACATTGCTTTTCACATGCTGAATTTTTGTCGCTTTTTGCGTGCTACATTTTCATCACTTTTCGTGTCCTGAAGGATTGTCGCTTTTCTCATGCTAAATTTATGTCACTTTTTCCGTGCTGCATTGTTGATGCTTTTTGTGCACTGAAATTTAGTTGCATTTTGCGTATTGAAATTTCGGCGCATTTTGCATCCGGTATTTTTGCTGCATTTCATGTCCTGAAATTTCGTTGCATTTCGCGTCCTGAAATTTCGGCTCTTTTCGTGTCCTGAATTTACATTGCTTTGCGCGTGCTGAAATTTCGTCAATTTTTGCGTCCTGAAGATTCATCGCTTTTTGCGTCGTGAAGGTTCATCGCTTTTTGTGTCGTGAAGGTTCATCGCTTTTCGTTCGCTGAAATTTCGCCGCCTTTCATTTCCTGAAATTTCGTCGCTTAATGCATACGGAAATTTTGTCGCTTTACGTGTCCTGAATTTTCATTGCTTTTTGCATGCTGAAATTTCGTTACTTTTTGCGTGCTGAATTTTCTTTGCTTTTCGCGCCTTGAATTTTCGGCGCTTTTTACATGCAGAATTTTCGTCGCTATTCATGTGCATCTCATATTCATGTGCATCTCATATTCTCCATCCTGCCATCTGGGAAGAGGTACAGGAGCATCAGCTGCAAAACCAGCAGGATGCTCCTCAGCTTCTTCCTGCAGGCTATAAGACTGATAAATGGACTTTGCCCCCTGCCAAAGTATTGCGCACCAACCACCAACCTGGACACACTGAAGCAGAGCCATTGTCGTGCCGCTGCCGATTGGAACTCATGATATATGTATTTATATTTTTATTTCCATTTATCTTTTACCGCACACTGAATGGACACTGGTTGAGCAACGCTTATTTCGTTTCCTCTGGGTATTTAAGTACTCAGGAAAAATGATAATAAAGATATACAAAATTGCATTACTTTTTGTGTCCTGAAATTTTGTCGCTTCATGTGTTCTGAACTTTTGTCGCTTTTCACATCCCGGATTGACGTCGCTTTTTGCGTTTTGAATTTTCATTGTCTTTTGCATCCTGAATTTTCATCACTTTTCACATGCTGAAATTTCGTCGCCTTTCATGTCCTGAAATTTCGTCGCTTTATGCATCCTGAAATTTCGTCACTTTTCATGTTCTCAATTTACATCGCTTTTTGTGTGCTGAATTTTCCACATTTTTCGCATCCTGAAGGTTCATCACTTTTCGTGTGCTGAAATTTCGTCGCTTTTTGCATGCTCAAATTTTCATCGCTTTTCTCATGCTCAATTTTTGTTGATGGTCGCATGTTGAATTTGTGTTGCTTTTCTTGTGCTGAAATTTCATTGCTTTTCATGGCCTGAAATTTTGTTGCATTTCGAATCCATCTTGCTACTCTGCCATTAACACCCAAAGATTGAACCTTCTTAACCAACCTTCCATGGGGAACCTTGTCAAAGGCCATACTGAAATCCATATAGACAACATCCTCTGCTTTACCCTCATCAATTTCCCGAGTTACCGCTTCAAAAAATTCAAGAAGGTTTGTCAAACATGACTTTCCAGGCACAAATCCATGTTGACTGTTCCTGATCAGACCCTGTTTATCCAGATGCTTATATATATTATCTCTAAGTATCCTTTCCATTAATTTGCCCACCACTGACGTCAAACTAATAGGTCTATAATTGCTAGGTTTATTCTTTGAACCTTTTTTAAACAATGGAACAACACGCGCAGTACGCCAATCCTCCGGCACTATTCCCAAAACTCAAAAATTGTGTTATTTCATTTTCCAATTTTTGTTGAGTTTTTCGATTTTCCTTATTAAAGTATGCGTGTGCTGATATTATCGCACCATGCATAAATGCTTTAAATGTATGCCAAAGCAGTGATGATGAATTTCCAGGTTTGTCATTAGTTTCAAAAAATAATTTAATCCGTTTTACCAAGTAATCATAACAAGCCCTATCATTTAATATTTGGGGGTTGAGTCTCCAGTTAGAGGTTTTAATAGTTATGTCTTTTAATTTTATCTTAAATGTTAATGGAGCATGATCCGAGATTATAATATTATGATATTTTTGAGTCATATGTAAATGGGATTAGTTTAGAATCTATTAAAAAATAGTTTATCCGTGAGTAGGTTCCAAATACAGGGGAAAATAATGAATATTCTCGACCAGATGGGTTATCTGTTCTCCAGATATCCTTAACGTTTGCTGTGTTAATAAAATAATTTATATGTGTACTTGACTTAGAAGTGGTTTTCCTTTTCGTTGATGATCTATCTAAATAATTATCTAAGGTACAATTAAAATCACCTCCAATTATTAGATTATGTTGAGTGGATATAAGGATATTGTTAAATATTTTCTTGAAGAATAATGGATTATCAAAATTAGGACCATATATATTCACAAGGATTACTTTTTTAGAATATAATTCACCTGTTATTATTATATATCTACCCTCAACATCTTCTATTATTGAGCTTTGTTTAAAAGGTATACCTTTACGAATAATTATTGCTACCCCTCTAGACTTGTGTGTAAATGAAGAGTGATATACTTTGGAAATCCATTTTGCTGTTAATCTATACTGCGTGTCTTTTTTAAGGTGTGTCTCTTGGAGAAAAATAATATCAGATTAGGTCATACATTTTATTATTGAGGTGGTTTATAATGGAGTAGATGTCTCAGCTCATCTAACCCAATCCTATACCCAAACATCAGATCGATGAAATTTAATATCTGTATCATTGTCTTATACACACGTCTCCTTGAACTAACTATATAATACCAATCATACTTAAATCTATATAGTATATAATATGAAATGAAATACATAATATAAAAGTAATAATAAAAAATGTGAGTAAAGTAAGTGAAAGGGAGTAATAAAGTGTAAGGGGGAAAAAAGTGACTACAACTATAGTTAGTGCAGTTAGTATTGGTGTAAGCCACTAGTCCATGGCTACTAATCTACGGACCTCCGTGAAAAAAAAATGTTAATAATTCCAGCTCCGTTTTTTGCCTTAAGGGCTAAATATGTCGGGGTAGGGTATTAAATTTATATACTTAATAATTAATAATACTACTAATATCAAATATAGTTAGTATCATAGCACTATATTAGGAGAGCTAACATACATTTTTGAGGGGTAGTTAATACAAAACTACATTTATTAATAATCCATCCATCCCTCCTTGACCGCAAGATAGAGTCCATGTCCATTGTTCCTACTCCTTCCCTGCAGATCTTCCTTCAGTGTGAATCCTCCTCCTTTTCTGTGGGTGGACACTATCATCAGGTAAGTGATCAATAATATTCAGTGTCCTTCATCTTCATCTGCTTCTTCTTCTACTTCTTCCTCTTCCAGTTACTTCTGAATGTTTCGAGCGAATTCAAGAGCTTCTGTATGTTTGGTGAAGTGGTGCTCCTTGTTATCATAAGTTACTCTTAATGCTGCCTGGTACATCAGGCCATATCTCAGATTCTTTATGTTCCTCAGGATACCTCTTGTTTCTGTAAATAAAGATCATCTCTTGGCCACTTCCGCAGGGTAATCTCCAAAGATACTGATGTTGTCTCCCTCATATTTGAGATTTGTCTTACGTATTATTATCTTCATCATATCTTCAAAAACATGATCGTAAGCCACCTTCACAATCATTTGTCTTGGGGGGCATCCCACCTAGGGGTACATCTCAATGCCCTGTGTGCTCGGCCCAGCAGAGGTTCTTGGTCCAAGTTCAGAATATCTTTTAGGAGTTTTTGCAGCAAATTTTCGAGGGTCTTGATTTCCCTCTCGGCCTTCACTCAAACCAACAATACGCAGATTCATACGCCTTTGACATCCCTCCAAGTCAATGCATTTCTCAGTTATGTGTAATAGGCTCCAGTGAGGCCTACTTCCCTTTTCACAGGCTTTTTCCCTTGGTGGGGGGGGGGGGGGGAGCGATGCATCTTAGTAAAGTCGCGCGCCTGATGACGTCACGCTCCTTTTTAACGCTACCGGAGCCGTTCACACCCGTTCTCCTCTGGTGAGTAGCTTCAGATATCCCCTTTTACATCTGCTTTTTAATGCAATTTTTAGCGGGGCTGAATGGCGTGAGTTCCACTCACTCCATAGCGCCACCAGAAGTCCTCAATTTTCGTTGCTTTTCATATGCTGAATTTTCGTTGCTTATCCCATGCTGAATTTTCATCGCATGTCACGACCTGAAGTTTCGTCACTTTTCGCATGCTGAATTTTCATCGCTTTTCGCGTGGTGAATTTTCGTCACTTTTCCTGTGCTAAAATTTCAACGCGTATCGCGTGCTGAAATTTCGTCGCTTTTCGCAGGCTGAATATATGTTGCCTTTCGCGTGCCAAAATTTAGTCGCTTTACACGTCCTGAAATTTCGTCACTTTATGCATCCTGAAGTTTTTTTGCTTTTGAATCCTGAATTTACATCGCCTTTCGTGTGCTGAATTTGTATTGCTCTACACGTGCTGAATTTTCGTTGCTTTAAACATGACGAATTTTCGTCGCTTTTCGTGTGCTTCATTTTCATCGCATTTCGCGTCCTGCAGGTTCAGTCATTTTCATGTGCTGAAATTTCGTTGCTTTTATGTCCTGAAATTCATCGCATTTCGCATCCTGAATTTTTGTTGCATTTCACGTCCTGAATTTTCATCTCTTTTCACATGCTGAATTTTCGTCATTTTTCGCGTGCTGAATTTTCGTGGCTTTCCGTGTGCTAAAATTTAATCTCTTTTCACCTCATGAAATGTCATCGTATTTTGCGTCGTAAAATTTCGTCGCTTTTTGCGTGCTGAATTTTCGTTGCTTTTCGCATGCTGAATTTTCATTGCTTATCGCATGCTGAATTTTCATTGCATTTCATGTCCTGAAGTTTCATCGGTTTTCGCATGCTGAATTTTCATCGCTTTTCGCGTGGTGAATTTTTGTCACTTTTCCTGTGCCGAAATTTCGTCGCTTTATGCATCTTGAAGATTTTTTGTTTTTGCGTCCTGAATTTACGTCGCCTTTGGTGTGCTGAATTTTTGTCGCTTTACGTGTGCTGAGTTTTCGTTGCCTTATACATGATGAATTTTCGTCACTTTTCGTGTGCTTCATTTTAATCGCATTTCACGTCCTGCAGGTTTGGTCATTTTCATATGCTGAAATTTCATCGGTTTTCATGCCCTGAAATTTAGTTGCATTTCACATCCTGAAATTTGTCGCATTTCACGTCCAGAATTTTCGTTGCTTTTAGTGTCCTGAATTTGCATTGCTTTTCGCGTCCTGAAGTTTCCTTGTTTTAAGCGTGCTGAATTTTTGTCACCTTTTGCAAGCTGAATTTTCGTTGCTTTTCGTGTGCTGAAATATCATCACTTTTTGCGTTCTGAACTTTCGTCGCTTAATGCGTCATGTAATTTTGTCGCTTTTCGCATCCTGAATTTATGTCGCTTTTGGATTTTTGAATTTTCATCAGTTTTCATGTCCTGAATGTTCATCACTTTTCACGTGCTGAATTTTCATCACTTTTCGCGTGCTGAATTTTCATAGCTTTTTGCATGCTGAATTTTTGTCATCTTTTGTGTGGTGAATTTTTGTCACCTTTACTGTGCTGAATTTTTGCCACTTTAAGCGTGCTGAAATTTCATCACTTTTCGCGTCCTGAAGGTTGCTCGTTTTAAGCGTGCTGAATTTTTGTTGCTTTTCGCATGCTGAATTTTCTTGCGTTTTGCGTTCCAAAATTTCGTCGTTTAATGCGTTCTGTAATTTTGTTGCTTTTCGCGTCCTGTATTTATGTCACTGTTGGCTTTTTGAATTTTTGTTGCCTTTCACATCCCGAATTTTCATCACTTTTCGTGTGCTGAATTTTCGTTGCTGTTCGCGTGCTAAATTTTTGTCGGTTTTCAGGTCCTGAAATTTTGTCGCCCTTTGCTTCCTGAATTTTCGTCGCATTACACGTGCCAATTTTTCATCTATTTTCATGTGCTGAAATTTCGTAGCTTTTTGCGTCCTGAATTTTCATCACTTTTTTCGTCCTGAATTTTCATTGCTTTTCATGTCCTGAATTTACGTCGCATTTGGCGTTTTGAATTTTTGTTGCCTTTTGCATCCTGAATTTTCTTCACGTTACACATGTTGAATTTTCATCCATTTTATGTAAAGAAATTTAGTCGCTTTTCCTGTCCTGAATTTTCATTACTTTTCTTGTTCCTGAATTTCTGATGCTTTCCACATCCTGAATTTACGTCGATTTTGGAGTTTTGAATTTTCGTCGCCTTTCACATCCTGAATTTTCCTCACTTTTCGTGTGCTGAATTTGTGTCACTTTTCGCGTGCTGAATTTATGTCGCATTTGCAGTTTTGATCTTATGCCGCTGAAATTTCGTCACTTTTCATGTCCTGAATTTTCATCACTTTTCACATAAATCAGAATGGGAAAGGCAACAAAATGTCAGGAAGCGAAAACCGACGAAATTTCAGCACTGGCGAAAATTCAGCTCACAAAACGTGACGAAAATTCAGCATGAGAAAAGCGACGAAAATTCACCACATGAAAAGATCAGAATGCGAAAGACGTCCAAAAGCGACGTAAATTCTGGATGTGAACATCGACGAAATTACAGGATGCATGAAGGGACAACATTTCATAACGCGAAAAATGCCAAAAAATTCGGTACGCAAAAAGTGAGGATCCTGCGGGATGCGAAAAGCAACGGAAATTCAGCACGCGATGAGCGACGAACCTTCAGAATGAGAAAAGCGATGAAAATTCAGCACACGAAAAGAGGTAAAAATTCAGCACATGAAAAGTGATGAAAATTCAGGACGCGAAAAGGTGATGAAAATTAAAAAAAGCAAAAGCAATGTAAATTCAGGATGCGAAAAGCAACAAAATTACAGGATGCAAAAGCGAAAAAATTTCAGAACGCGAAAAGCGACAAAATTTAATCACACGAAAAGCAACGAAAATTTAGCGTGAATAAAGCGACAAAAATTCAGCATGTGAAAAGCAAGGAACCTTCAGTGTGCAAGCAATGCAACAAAAATTCAGCACGAAAAATGTGATGAAAATTCAGCACATGAAAAGTGGCTAAAATTCAGCATGCAAGAGGAGACAAAAATTCAAATAGTCAAAAGCGACATAAATTCAGGACGCGAAAAGTGAAGAAAATACAGGATGAGAAAAGCAACAAGATTTCAGGGCGCAAAAAGCGATTAAATTTCAGCATGAGAGAAGTGACGAAAATTCAGCATGTGAAATGCAACGAAAATTCTGCACTCAAAAAGTAACATAAATTCAGCACACGAAAAGTGACAAACCTTCAGAACGCGAAAAGCGATGAAAATTTAGCACGCGAAAAGCGACGAAAATTCAGCACATGAAAAGTGACGAAAATTCAGGACGTGAAAGATGACGAAAATTCAGAATGCCCAAAGCAACGTATATTCAGGACGCGAAAAGCAACATAAATTCAGGACGAGAAAAGCGACAAAATGTTAGGACATGAAAAGTGATGAAATTTCAGGACGTGAAAAGCGATGGTATTTCAGGACGCAAAATGCAACAAATTTCAGAACGCGAAAAGCGAATAAAGTTCAGGACATGTAAAGAGACGCAATTTCAGTACACGAAAAGTGACTAAAATTCAGCCCGCGAAAAGTGACAAACCTTCAGGACGGGAAAAGCGACGAAATTCAGCATGCGAAAAGGGACGAAATTCAGCATGCGAAAAGTGACGAAATTCAGCATGCGAACAGCGACGAAAATACAGCACAAGAAAAGTGACGAAAATTCAGGATGTGAAAGACGACGAAAATTCAAAATGCCAAAAGCGACGCAAATTCAGTTTTCGAAAAGCAATGAAAATTCAGGACAAGAAAAGTGATGAAATTTCAGGACGCGAATGGCGACGAAATTTGAGCACATGAAAAAGAACTAAAATTAAGTAAGTGAAAAGCGATGAAAATTCAGGATACTAAAGGCAACGACATTTCAGGATGCGAAAACCTATGGAATTTGAGCACACGAAAAGCGCTGAAAATTCAGCACACAAAAGGTGACGAAAATTCTGTACGTGAAAAGAGATGAATATTCAGCACGTGAAAAGAGATGCAAATTCAACACACGAAAAGTGATGAAAATTCAGGATGCGAAAGGCGACGAAAATTTAAAAAGCCAAAAGCGATGTAAATTCAGGATGCGAAAAGTGACGAAATTAAAGGATGCATAAAGCGACCAAATTAATGAACGCGAAAAGTGACGACATTTCAGCACACGAAAAGTGACGACAATTTAGCATGCATAAAGCGACAAAAATTCATCACATGAAAAGCGACCAACTTTCAGGATGTGAAAAGCAACAAAAATTCAGCACGAGAAATGCGATGAAAATTCAGCATTTGAAAAGTGACTAAAATTCACGACACAAAAGGCGACAAAAATTTGAAATGCCAAAAGCGACATAAATTCACGACGCGAAAATCGACGAAAATACAGGACGAGAAAAGCGACAAAATTTCAGGACGCAAAAAGCGACGAAAATTCAGCATGCGAAAACCGACGAAAATTCAGCACGCGAAACAAGATGAAAATTCAGCACACGAAACGTGATGAAAATTCAGGGCACAAAAGGTGACGAAAATTAAAAAAGCGAAAAGCGATGTAAATTCAGGACCTGAAAAAGCGATGAAATTACAGGATGCATGAAGCAACAAAATTTCAGAACGTGAAAAGCAACGAAATTTCAGCACACGAAAGTGACGAAAAGTTAGCATGCATAAAGCGACAAATATTCAGCACGTGAAAAGCGAGGAAACTTCAGGACGCGAGAAATGCAACAAAAATTCAGTACACGCTCAGTGACCAACTTTCATGATGTGAAAAGCGATGAAAATTCAACGCGCAAAAAGTGAGGAACCTTCAGGATGTGAAAAGCAACGAAATTTCAGCACGCAATCAACGACAAACCTTCAGGACGTGAAAAGCTACGAAATTTCAGCGCGAGAAATGTGACGAAAATTCAGCATATGTAAAGCGATGAATATTCAGGACGCAAGAGGTGATAAAAATTAAAAATGCCAAAAGCGACATAAATTCAGGACATGAAATGCGATGAAAATTCAGCACATGAAAAGTGACAAAAATTGAGCATGCAAAATGCAACGAAATTTCAGGACACGAAAAGCGACAAAGTTTAATCACAGGAAAAGCGACAAAAATTTAAAACACCAAAAGCAACGTAAATTCAGGACAAACAAAGCAACACACATTCAGGATGAGAAAAGCGACAAAAATTAATGATGCAAAAAGCGACGAAATTTCAGCACGTGAGAAGTGACGAAAATTCAGCATGTGAAAAGCGACGAAAATTCAGGACACGAAAATCGACGAAACTTCAAGGCGCGAAAAGCGACGAAAGATCAGCACACGGAAAGCAATGAAAATTCAGCACGTGAAAAGTGACCCAATTTTAGCACATGAAAAGCTACGAAAATTCATCACACAACAAGCGACAAAAATTCAGCACATAAAAAGTAACAAAAATTCAGGACACGAGAAGTGACAAAATTTCAGGACGCAAAAATGTGACAAAATTTCAAGACGCGGAAAGCGACGAAATTTCAGTACATGAAAAGCACCGAAAATTCTGCACATGAAAAGCGCCGAAAATTCAGTACACGAAAATAGACAAAATTTCAGGACACGAAAAGCAATGAAAATTCAGTGTGCAAAAAGTGAGGAACCTTCAGGACGTGAAAAGCAATGAAATTTGAGCACACAATCAGCGACAAACCTTCAGGACATGAAAAGCTACGAAAATTCAGCATGAGAAAAGTGACGAAAATTCAGCACATGAAAAGTGATGAATATTCAGGACGCAAGAGGCGTCAAAAATTAAAAACGCCAAAAGTGACATAAATTCAGGACTCAAAAAGTGGCGAACCTTCAGGACGGGTGAAGTGACGAAAATTCAGCACGCGAAAACAATGAAAATTCAGCACATTAAAATGAAAATTCAGGACAAGAAAGACGACAAAAATTCAAAACGGCAAAAGTGATGTAAATTCAGGACGCGAAGAGCAACGAAAATTCAGGATGAGAAACGCGACAAAAACATTTGAAAAGCGAAGAAATTTCAGGACGTGAAAGGTGTCAAAAATTCAGGACGGAAAAAGCAATTACATTTCAGGACGTGAAAAGCGAAAACATTTCAGCACACGAAAGGCAACGAAAATTCAGCACACGTAAAGCGATGAACATTCAGCATGCGAAACGCGGCAAAAATTCAACACACGTAAAGTGATGAAAATTCAGGACGCAAAAGTCGACGAAAATTCAAAAAGCCAAAAGTGACGTAAATTCAGGACGCGAAAAGCGATGAAATCACAGGACGCATAAAGCGACAACATTTCAGAACGCGAAAAGTGATGAAATGTCAGCACAGGAAAAGCGACGAAAATTCAGCATGCGAATTCAGCATTTAAAAGGAGTGAATTGGGACATTTTGTTTTATGGGAAGGATGTAGTAGAGAAAGGAGGACATTTAAAGGTGAAAAATTTAAGAGTACAGAATCTTTGTCCCTGTTCAGTTGAAAGGAAATAGTAATAATTGGAAAGTGCCATGGTTTTCAAGGGAAATTGGACACTTGGTTCGGAAAAAGAGAGAGATCTACAATAATTATAGGCAGCATGGAGTAAATCAGGTGCTTAAAGAATCTTAAGAAATTAATTAGAAAAGCTAAAAGAAGACATGAGGCTGCTTTGGCAAGTAAGGTGAAATCCAAAGGGTTTCTACTGAATGGGAGATGATGGAGAGTAATGGTGGATGGCTGTTTGTCAGGTTGAAGGCCGGTGACTAGTGGGGTGCCTCAGGGATCCGTGTTGGGTCCACTGTTGTTTGTCATATACATTAATAATCTGGATGATGGCGTGGTAAATTGGATTAGTAAGTATGCAGATGATACTAAGATAGGTGGTGTTGTGGATAATTAAGTAGATTTTCAAAGTCTACAGAGAGATTTAGGCCATTTGGAAGAGTGGGCTGAAAGATGGCAGATGGAGTTTAATGCTGCTAAGTGTGAGGTGCTACATCTTGGCAGGACAAATCAAAATAGGACGAACATGGTAAATGGTAGCGAATTGAGGAATGCAGTTGAACAGAGGGATCTAGGAATAACTGTGCATAGTTCCCTGAAGGGGGAATCTCATGTAGATAGGGTGGTAAAGAAAGCTTTTGCTGTGCTGGCATTTGTTAATCAGTGCATTGAGTATAGAAGTTGGGATGTAATGTTAAAATTGTAAAAGGCATTGGTGAGGCCAATTTTGGAGTATGGTGTACAATTTTCGTAGCCAAATTACAGCTAAGATGTCAAAAAAAATAGAGAGAGTACAGAGGAGATTTACTAGAATGTTGACTGGGTTTCAGCAACTAAGTTACAAAGAAAGGTTGAACAAGTTAGGTATTTATTCTTTGGAGCGCAGAAGGTTAAGGGGGACTTGATGGAGGTATTTTAAATGATGAGAGGGATAGACAGATTTGACGTAGATAAGCTTTTACCATTGAGAGTAGGGAAGATTCAAACAAGAGGATTTGAGAATTAAGGGACAGAAGTTTAGGGGTAACATGAGGGGGAACTTCTTTTCTCAGAGAGGGGTAGCTGTGTGGAATGAGCTTCCAGTGGATGTGGAGGGGGCAGGTTCGATTTTATAATTTAAAAATAAATTGTATAAGTATATGGACAGGAAAGGAATGGCGGGTAAAGGTCTGAGTGTAGGTAGATGGGACTAGGTGAGAATAATTGTTCGGCACAGACTAGAAGGGCCGAGATGGCCTGTTTCCATGCTGTAATTGTTATATGGTTTATGGTTAAATGGAAAAAGCGACAGAAATTCAGCACACGAAAGGCGAGGAACCTTCTGGATGCGAAAAGCAATGTAAATTCAGTATGCGATCAGTGACAAACCATCAGGACGTGAAAAGCAACAAAAATTCAGCATGAGAAATGTGACGAAAATTCAGCACATGAAAAGTGACAAAATTCAGGACGCAAGAGGCTACAAAAAATAACAACGCCAAAAGCAACATAAATTCAGGACGCGAAAAGCTATGAAAATTCAGGACGAGAATAACAAAATATCAGGACGCAAAAAGCGACGGAATTTCAGCACATGAAAGTGACGACAATTTAGCATGTGAAAAGCGACAAATATTCAGGACACGAAAACCGACAGAACTTCAGGACGAAAAAAGCAACTAAATTTCAGCACACGATAAGTGAAGAAAATTCAGCATGTGAAAAGTGATGAAAATTCAGGGTGCAAAAGGCGACGAAAATTCAAAACGCCAAATGCGACGTAAATTCAGGATGCAAAAGGTGTCAAAATTTCAGAACACATGAAGCGACAAACTTTCAGGACACAAAAGCAACGCAATTTTAGCACATGAAAAGCTACGAAAATTCAGCACGCGACAAGTGATGAAAATTCTGCACACAAAATGTACCAAAAATTCAGGACCCAAAAACATGACAAAAATTTCAGGACACAAAATGTGACAAAATTTCAGGATGCGAAAAGCGACTAAATTTGAACACATGAAAAGTGATGAAAATACTGCATGAGAAAAGTGCCGAAAATCCAGCACATGAAAAGAGACGAACCTTCACGACTCGAAAAGCAGTGAAAATTCAGCACATGAAAAGTGAAAAGAATTCACGACGCAAAATGCGAAGAAATTTCAGGACGTGAAATGTGACAAAATTTCAGGATGGAAAAAGCAATGAAATTTAAGAACATGAAAAGCGACAACATTTCAGCACACTAAAGGTGACGAAAATTCAGCACATGAAAAGCAACGTAAATTCAGGACTCGAAAAGCGACGAATATTTAGGACGCATAAAGCGACGCAATTTCAGGAAGTGAAAAGCAACAAAATTTCAGCACACAAAAAGCGACAAAAGTTCAGCACACGAAAATTGATGAACCGTCAGGACGCAAAAAGCGATGAAAATTGAACACGCGAAGTGCGACTAAAATTCTGCAGACGTAAATTACAAAAATTCAGGACGCAAAATGCAATGAAATTTCAGGACATGAAAAGCAGCGAATTTTCAACACAAGAAAAGCATGCGAAAAGCGACGAACCTTCACAACGCGCTAAGCGACGAACATTCAGGATGTGAAAAGTGATGAAAATTCAGCACAAGAAAAAGCCATGAAATTTCAGGACGTGAAAAGCGACAGCATTTTCAGCAAAAGAAAGGCGTCGAAAATTCAGCACAGGAAATATGACGAAAATTCAGGACGCAAAAGGCAAGGAAAATTCAAGACGCGAAAACCGACCAAATTTCAGCACACAAAAAGGCGCCGAAATTCAGCACACAAAAGGCAATGAAAATTCAGCATGTGAAAAGCATGTGAAATTCAAAAAGCCAAAAGTGACATAAATTGAGGACACGAAAATCGACGAAATCACAGGATGCATAAATCGACGAAATTTCAGAACGCGAAAATAGACAAAATTTCAGAACGCGAAAATCGACAAAATTTCAGCACAGGAAAAGCGACAAAAATTCAGCATGCAAAAAGTGACACAAATTCAGTACGTGAAAAGCAAGGAACCTTCAGGATGTGAAAAGCAACGAAAATTCAGCACGCGATCAGCGACAAACCTTCAGGATGAGAAAATCGACAAAATTCAACACGTAAAATGCGATGAAAATTCAACGTGAAAAGTTACTAAAAGTCAGGATGCAAGAGGTGACAAAAATTCAAAACGGCAAAAGTGACATAAATTCAGGACGCAAAAAGCGACGAAAATTCAGGACGAGAAAAGCGACAACATTTCAGGACACAAAAAGTGACGAAATTTCTGCACATGAAAAGTGATGAAAATTCAGGATGCTAACAGCGACGAAAATTCAAACCGCAAAAAACAAAATAAATTCAGATTGCAAAAAGCGACAAAAGTTCAGAACACATGAAGTGACAATATTTCAGGACACAAAAAGTATTGCAATTTTAGCACGTGAAAAGCTACGAAAATTTACCACACAATAAGTAACAAAAATTCTCGACACAAAAAATGACACAATTTCAGGACGCAAAATGTGAGAACATTTCAAGACGTGAAAAGCGACAAAAATTCAGCACACGAAAAGCAACGTATATTCAGGACTCGAAAAGCGATGAAAATTCAGGATGCATAAAGCCACGCAATTTCAGAACATGAAAAGCAACGAAATTTCGGAACATGTAAAGCAACAAAATTTCACACACGAAAAGCGACAAAAATTCAGCCTGCGAAAAGCGATGAAAATTCAGCACACGAAAAGTGACGAATCTTCAGGACACAAAAAGTGACGAAAATTTAGCACGCGAAGAGCGTTGAAAATTCCGCACACGAAAATGACAAAAATTCAGTACGCGAAATGCAACAAAATTTCAGGCCATGAAAAGCAATGAAATTTCAGCACAAGAAAAGCAACACAAATTCAACACGCGACCATCAACAAAAATTGAGCATGAGAAAAGCGACGAAAATTGAGCAT
This sequence comes from Okamejei kenojei, assembly GCA_035221665.1. Taxonomy (NCBI): domain Eukaryota; kingdom Metazoa; phylum Chordata; class Chondrichthyes; order Rajiformes; family Rajidae; genus Okamejei; species Okamejei kenojei. Next base: position 34,621 of record JAVHYY010000788.1, read on the forward strand.
GCAAAAAGCGACGAAATTTCAGCACACGAAAAGTGATGAACCTTCAGGATGCGAAAAATGTGGAAAATTCAGCACACAAAAGCGATTTAAATGAGAACACGAAAAGTGACGAAATTTCAGGATGCATAAAGCAACGAAATTTCAGGACATGAAAGGCGACGAAATTTCAGCATGTGAAAAGTGATGAAAATTCAGGATGCAAAAGACAATGAAAATTCAAAACGCAAAAAGCGACGTCAATCCGGGATGTGAAAAGCGACAAAAGTTCAGAACACATGAAGCGACAAAATTTCAGGACACGAAAAACTAATGCAATTTTGTATATCTTTATTATCATTTTTCCTGAGTACTTACATACCCAGAGGAAACGAAATAAGCGTTGCTCAACCAGTGTCCATTCAGTGTGCGGTAAAAGATAAATAGAAATAAAAATAAAAATACATATATCATGAGTTCCAATCGGCAGCGGCACGACAATGGCTCTGCTTCAGTGTGTCCAGGTTGGTGGTTGGTGCGCGATACTTTGGCAGGGGGCAAAGTCCGTTTATCAGTCTTATAGCCTGCGGGAAGAAGCTGAGGAGCATCCTGCTGGTTTTGCAGCTGATGCTCCTGTACCTCTTCCCAGATGGCAGGATGGAGAATATGTGATGCGATGGGTGGTAGGGGTCTTTGATGTTGGAGATGGCTCTGCTGATACATCTCTTCCTGTATATGTCCAGCAGGAAAGGAAGTGGAGCACCAATAATCCTGCTGGCGGTCTTCACAATCCTGTCCAGTTGGTGCCTTTTGTACGCCTTGCATCTCCCGAACCAGGAAGTGATGCCATAGGTTAATGTGCTCTCGATTGTTCCCCTATAAAAAGTTCGTAGGTGTGCAGTGGGGAGACCTGCTTTCCGTAGTCTACGGAGAGGGTGTAGTCGCTGCTGGGCTCTCTTGACCAGAGCTGTGGTGTTGGTCGTGGACGTCAGGTCATCTGACAGGTGGAGTCCTAGGAACTTCACACTGCTGATCCTTTCCCACATCAGCTCCATCGATGTGCAGAGGTGTATGGCGTTGTTGTCCCACCCTCCTGAAGTCAACCACCATCTCCGTCGTTTTTCCCACGTTTGAGAATGAGGTTGTGGGATTTGCACCTTCCTGTGAAGCAGCTCCACTTCCATCCTGTACGCCGACTCATCATTGTCACTGATGAGACCCACCACTGTTGTGTCGTCAGCTAACTTGTTTTAGGAATTTTTGTACATGGAAAGCTACGAAAATTCAGCACACAATAAGTAAGAAAAATGCAGGACATGGAAAATGACAAAATTTCAGGACGCAAAATGCGACAACATTTCAGGACGTGGAAAAGCGACGAAATTTCAGCACATGAATACCGACGAAAATTCTGCATGTAAAAAGTGCCGAAAATTCAAGATGCGAAAAAGCAAAGAAAATTCAGCACGCAAAAAGTAACGAAATTTCAACATGCAAAAAGCAATGAAAATTCAGGACACGAAAAGCGACGAAATTTCCGTATGCATTAAGCAACGAAAATTTTCAGGAAATGAAAGGCGACGAAATTTCAGCACACGAAAACCGATGAAAATTGAGCATGCGAAAAGCGATGAACCTTCACGACGCAAAAAGCGATGAATCTTCAGGACGCAAAAAATGACGAAATTTCAGCACGCGCAAAGCAATGTAAATTCAGGACACGAAAAAGCCGAAATTTCAGGACATGAAATGCAGCAAAAATACCGGACGCAAAATGCGCCGAAATTTCAATACGCAAAATGCAACAAAATCAGTGCACAAAAGCATCAAAAATGCAGCACGGAAAAAGTGACATAAATTTAGCATAGAAAAGTGACAATCCTTCAGGACACGAAAAGTGATGAAAATGTAGCACGCAAAAAGCGACAAAAGTTCAGCATGTGAAAAGCAATGTAAATTCGGACACGAAAAAGCGATGACATTTCAGACGCATAAAGTGACGAAATTTCAGGGACGTGAAAGGCGACAAAATCGCAGCAAACGAAAAGTGATGAAAATCAGCATGCGAAAAGCGACAAAAATGCAGCATGCGAAAAGTGACGAACCTTCAGGATGCGAAAGGTGCTAAAATCTGCGCGTGTAATGCAACAAAAATTCAGCACACAAAAGCGACGTAAATTCAGGACGCATGAGGGGATGAAATTTCAGAATGTGAAAGGCGACTAAATTTCAGCGAAGTGAAAAGCGACAAATTTCAGGACATGAAATGCAGCAAAAATACCGGACGCAAAATGCGCCGAAATTTCAATACGCAAAATGCAACTAAATTTCAGTGCACAAAAAGCATCAAAAATGCAGCACGGAAAAAGTGACATAAATTTAGCATGAGAAAAGCGACAATCCTTCAGGACACGAAAAGTGATGAAAATGTAGCACGCAAAAAGCGACAAAAATTCAGCATGCGAAAAGCAATGTAAATTCTGGACACGAAAAGCGATGACATTTCAGGACGCATAAAGTGACGAAATTTCAGGACGTGAAAGGCGACGAAATCGCAGCAAACGAAAAGCGATGAAAATTCAGCATGCGAAAAGCGACAAAAATGCAGCATGCGAAAAAGTGACGAAACCTTCAGGATGCGAAAGGTGACTAAAATCAGCGCGTGTAATGCAACAAAAATTCAGCACACAAGAAGCGACGTAAAATTCAGGACGCATGAGGGATGAATTTCAGAATGTGGAAAGGCGACTAAATTTCACAGCGATGTGAAAAGCGACAAAATTTCAGGACATGAAATGCAGCAAAAATACCGGACACAAAATGCGCCGAAATTTCGAGGTGAGATAACCTTAAGTAGCCCATGACGTCACGTGCCAGCCCTCGTACCTACTGACGAGGGTTTCGACCATCAGTGGTCTGTGTATAGGCTTACCCCACAGGGACCCTATGCCCCAGAACCGGAGGGAGGAATAGAATGGTCGAGGGCGGCTCCTGCATGTGGGCCGGGGACACCCCGGGCGTGAGTCGGAATGTAGGGGCCCGAGGAACGCAGTCGAACGCTCCACGTGGGGTGATCCCGAGGTAGCGAGTGGTGCGAGGTTTGCATTTTTGAAGCAAACCATTTGCATTTTCAAAGCAAATCACCTTTTTTCATTTTAAAAGCAAAACAGTAATTTGCATTCTCAAAGCAAACCACCGATTTTGCATTTTCAAAGCAAACTGTCTTTTGCATTTTCAAATCAAACCACCATTTGCATTTTCAAAGCAAAACCAGTTGCAATTTCAAAGCAGATCTTTTGCATTTTCAAAGCAAAACACCACCATTTCAATTTTCAAAACAAACCACCATTTGCATTTTCTAACCAAACACAGGATAAGGGGGTATTCCTTTAGGACCGAAATGAGGAAAACATTTTCACACAGAGAGTGGTAGTTTCTGGAATTCTCTGCCACAGAAGGTAGTTGAGGCAGTTCATTGGCTATATTTAAGAGGGAGTTAGATGTGGCCCTTGTGGCTATAGGGATCAGGGGGTATGGAGAGAAGGCAGGCACAGGATACTGAGTTGGGTGATCAGCCATGATCATATTGAATGGCGGTGCAGGCTCGAAGGCCGAATGGCCTACTCCTGCACCTATTTTCTATGTTTCTATATGTTTCTAAACCACATTTTGCATTTTCAAAAGCAAACCACCTTTTGTATTTTCAAAGCATGCCACCCTTTTGCATTTTCAAAGCAAACTAACCTTTTGCATTTTCAAAGCAACCAGCTTTTGCATTTTCATATCAAACCACCTTTTCCATTTCAAAGCAAACCAACTTTTTCATTTTCAAAGCAAAAGTTTTGCATTCTCAAAGCACGTGCCACCCCTCGTTACCTACTGACGAGGGTTCGATCATCAGTGGTCTGTGTATATAGGCTGACACCACCGGACCCCCACCAGAACCAGAGGGAAGGAATAGAATGGTGGAGGGTAGCTCCTGCATGTGGGTCAGGGACACCCGGGTGTGGGTCGGGACGGAGGGGCCCGCTGGCACAGTCGACACTCAACGTGGGCGATCCGGAGGTATCGGAGGTGCGAGGTTTGCATTTTCGATGCTAACCTTTTCCATTTTCAAAGCAAAACTACCTTTTGTATTTCAAAGCAAAACCACTTTGCGTTTTCAGTGCAAATCACTTTGCATATTCATAGCAAACCACCTTTTGCATTTTCAAAGCAAACCACCGCTTGCATTTTCAAAGCAAACCGCCTTTTGCATTTTCAATGCAAACAACCTTTTGTATTTTCGAAGCAAACCACTTTTTCCATTTTCAAAGGAAACCGCAATTTGCATTTTTTCGAAGCAAACCGCCATTTGCATTTTTAAACCAAACCACCATTTGCGATTTCAAACCAAACCACCATTGGCATTTTCAATCCAAACCTTTTGCATTTTCAAACCAAACCTTTTGCATTTTCAAACCTAACCACCATTTGCATTTTCAATCCAAACCACAATTTTGCATTTTCAAACCAAACCACCATTTGCATTTTCAATTTAAACACTCATTTGCATTTTCAAAACAAACCTTATGCATTTTCAAAGCAAACCTTTTGCATTTACAAACCAAATCACAATATTCATTTACAAACCAAAACACAATTTGATTTACAAACCAGACCAACATTTCCATTTTCAAACCACCATTTTGCATTTTCAAACCAAACTGACATTTGCATTTTCAAACCAAACCACCATTTCATTTTCAAAGCGAAAACGTTTTGCATTTTCAAAGCAAACCTTTTTGCATTTTCAAACCAAACATTTTGTATTTCCAAACCATACATTTGTATTTTCAAACCAAACCACCATTTGTATTTTAAAACCAAACCACCGTTTGTATTTTAAATCCAAACCACCTTTTCCATTTTCAAACGAAACCACCTTTTCCCATTTTCCAAAGCAAACAAACGATTGCATTTTCAAACCAAACCTTTTTGCATTTTCAAACCAAACTAATATTGCATTTTAAACCAAACCTTTTGCATTTTCAAAGCAATCCTTTTCAATTTTCAAACCAAACAATACATTGCATTTCCAAACCAAACCACCATTTGAATTTTCATACGAAACCACCATTTGCATTTTCAAACCAAACCCACTATTTGCATTTCAAACCTAAACCACCAGTTGCTTTTTCAATGCAAATCCACCAGTTTTTAAAACAAACCACCATTTGCATTTTCAAAGCAAAACTTTTGCATTTTGAAGCCAAATCGCAATTTGCATTTACAAACCAAACAAACTTTTTCTTTTTCAAACCAAGTAATTTGCATATTCAAACAAATAATTTGCATTTTCAAATTACTATTTGCATTTTCAAATCAAACCGCCGTTTGCATTTTCAAACCAAACCACCATTTGCATTTTCATACCATACCATAATTTGCATTTTCAAACCAAACCACCATTTGCATTTTCAAAGCAAACGTTTTGCATTCTCAAACCAAACCTTACGCATTTTTCAAACCAAACCACCATTGCATTTCAAACCAAACTGACATTTGCATTTTCAAACCAAACCACCTTTGCATTTACAAACCAAATCACAATATTAATTTTACAAACCAAAACACAATTTGTATTTACAAACCAGTCCACCATTTCCATTTCCGAACCAAATAATTTGCATTTTCAAACCAAATGCTTTGCATTTTCAAAACAAATAATTTGCATTTTCAAACCACCATTTGCATTTTCAAACCAAACTGACATTTGCATTTTCAAACCAAACCACCTTTTCCATTTTCAAACGAAACCATCTTTTGCATTTTCAAAGCAAACCTTTTTGCATTTTCAAACCAAACCTTTTATATTTCCAAACCAGACATTTTGTATTTTCAAACCAAACACCATTTGTATTTTAAAAACAAACCAGCGTTTGTATTTTAAATCCATACCACCTTTTCCATTTTCAACGAAACCACCTTTCCATTTTCAAAGCAAACAAACGTTTGCATTTTCAAACCAAACCTTTTGCATTTTCAAAGCAAACTAACATTTGCATTTTAAACCAAACCTTTTGCATTTTCAAAGCAATCCTTTTCAATTTCCAAACCCAAACAATATATTGCATTTCCAAACCAAACCACCATTTGAATTTTCAAACGAAACCACCATTTGCATTTCAAACCAAACCACTATTTGCATTTCAAACCTAACCACCAGTTGCATTTTCAATGCAAACCACCAGTAGTTTTTAAAAACAAACCACCATTTGCATTTTCAAAGCAAAAACTTTTTGCATTTTGAAACCAAATCGCAATTTGCATTTACAAACCAAACAAACTTTTTCATTTTCAAACCAATAATTTGCATATTCAAACGCGCGAAATAATTTGCATTTTCAAACTACTATTTGCATTTTCAAATCAAACCGCCGTTTGCATTTTCAACCCAAAACCACCATTTGCATTTTCATACCATACCATCATTTGCATTTTCAAAGCAAACCACCATTTGCATTTTCAAAGCAAAACTTTTTTGCATTCTCAAACCAACGTTTTCCATTTCCAAACCAAACCTTATGCATTTTCAAATACCAAACCGCGCGCGCGCGCGCGCGCGCCATTTGCATTTTCAAACCAAACCACCGTTTGCATTTTCAGACCAAACCACCTTTTGCATTTTCAAACCAAACCACCCTTTGCATTTTCAAAGCAAACTAACTTTTGCATTTCCAAACCAAACCGTTCGCATTTTCAAAGCAATCCTTTTCCATTTTCAAAAAACCAAACAATATATTGCATTTGTTATTTTTTTTTTCCCCCCAAACCAAACCACCATTTGAATTTTCAAACCAAATCACCTTTTGCATTTTCAAACCAAACCTACTTTTGCATTTTCAAATCAAACCTTTTGCATTATCAAAGCAAACCGTTCGCATTTCCAAAGCAAACCTTTGCAATTTCAAAGCAAATCTTTTGCATTTTCAATGCAAACAATTTGCATTTTAAATGCAAACAATTTGCATTTTCATAGCAAACCACCTTTTGCAATTTGATAGCAAACCAACTTTTGCAATTTCATAGCAAACCACCTTTTGCATTTTCAAAGCAAACCACCTTTTGCATTTTCAAAGCAAACCACCTTTTGCATTTTCAAAGCAAACCACCTTTTGTATTTCAATGCAAACCACCCTTTTGCATTTTCAAAGCAAACTACCTTTTTTTCATTATCTAAGCAAACCACCCTTTGCATTTTCAACGCAAACCACCTTTTGCATTTTCAAAAACCAAACCACCCATTTGCATTTTCAAAACAAACCACCATTTGCATTTTCAAACTAAACCACCAGTTGCATTTTCAAACCAAACCACCTTTTGCTTTTTCAAATCAAACATCCTTTTGCATTTTCAAACCAAACCTCCTTTTGCATTTCCCAACGAAACCACCATTTGCATTTTCAAAGCAAACCGTTTCCATTTTCAAAGCAAATATTTTGCATTTGCAAAGCAAATCACCAATTTCCATTTTTCAATCCAAAGCACCATTTTGCATTTTCAAAGCAAACCACCATTTGCATTTTCAAAGCAAACCACCGATTGTATTTTCCAACCAACCCACATTTTGCATTTTCAAAGCAAACCTTTAGCATTTTCAAAGCAAACCTTTTTCATTTTCATAGCAAACCTTTTGCATTGTCAAACAAACCAACCTTTGCATTTTTTCAAACCATACCACCGTTGCATTTTCAAAACAAACACCAATTTGCATTTACAAAGCAAACTTTTTGCATTTTAAAGAGAATCACCATTTCAATTTTCAAAGCAAACCACCATTCGCATTTTTGATACCAAACCACCTTTTGCATTTGCAAAAGCAAACCACTCTTTCCATTTTCAAAGCAAGCCACAATTTGCATTTTCGAAGCAAACCGCTATATGCATTTTCAAACCAAACCACCATTTGCATTTTCAATACAAACCACATTTGCATTTTCAAACCAAACCAACTTTTGCATTTTCAAACCAAACCTCCTTTTACATTTCCCAACCAAACCACCATTTGCAAACTTTCAAAGCAAACCTTTTGCATTTTCAAAGCAAATATTCGCATTTTCAAAGCAAACCAACATTTGCAATTTCGAACCAAATCACCATTTGCATTTTCAAAGCAAACCACCATTTGCATTTTTCAAAGTAAACCTTTTGCATTTTTCAATCCAAACCTTTTGCATTTTTATAGCAAACCACCTTTTGCAATTTCATAGCAACCCACCTTTTGCATTTTTCAAAGCAAACTACTTTTTTTAAATTTTCAAAGCAAATCACCTTTTGCATTTTCCAAAGCAAATCACCGTTTGCATTTTCAATGCAAACCACCTTTTTAGCATTTTCAAAGGAATCCATCTTTTTGCATTTTCCTTAAGCGAACCACCCTTTGCATTTTCAACGCAAACCACCGTTTGCATTTTCAAACTAAACATTTTGCATTTTCAAACCAAACCACCTTTTGCATTTTCAAACCTAACCACTTTGCATTTTCAAAGCAAACCACTTTTTCATTTCCAAAGCAAACCACAATTTGCATTTTCGAAGCAAACCACCATTTGCATTTTCAAAGCAAATCTTTTGCATTTTCAAACCAAACATTTTGCATTTTCAAAAGAAAACCACCACTTGTATTTTCAATCCAAACCACCGTTTGCATTTTCAAAACTAAACATTTTGCATTTTCAAACCAAACCACCTTTTGCATTTTCAAACCTAACCACCTTTTTGCATTTTCAATGCAAACCACCTTTTGCATTTTCAAACCTAACTACCTTTTTGCATTTTCAAAGCAAACCACTTTTTTCATTTCCAAAGCAAACCACAATTTGCATTTTCGAAGCAAACCACCATTTGTATTTTCAATCCAAACCACCATTTGCATTTTCATACCATAAAAAAAACCTTTTGCATTTTCAAACCAAACCACCTTTTACGTTTTCAAAGCAAACTAACATTTGCATTTTGAAAAGAAATACCTTTGCATTTTCGAAGCAACCTTTCCATTATCAAACCAAACCGTCTATTGCACTTCCAAATAAACCACCGTTTGCATTTTCAAACCAAACTACCATTTGTATTTTCAAACCAACCACCATTTGCATTTTCAATACAAACCACCATTTGCATTTCAAACCAAACAACTTTGCATTTTCAAACCAAACCTCCTTTTACATTTCCCAACCAAACCACCATTTGCACTTTCAAAGCAAACCTTTTGCATTTTCAAAGCAAATATTTCGCATTTTCAAAGCAAACCAACCCTTGCAATTTCGAACCAAATCACCATTTGCATTTTTCAAAGCAAACCCACCATTTGCATTTTCAAAGTAAACCTTTTGCATTTTTCAATCCAAACCTTTTGCATTTTTATAGCAAACCACCTTTTTGCAATTTCATAGCAACCCACCTTTTTGCATTTTCAAAGCAAACTACTTTTTTTAAATTTTCAAAGCAAATCACCTTTTGCATTTTCAAAGCAAATCAAACAGTTTGCATTTTCAATGCAAACCACCTTTTTGCATTTTCAAAGGAATCCATTTTTTGCATTTTTCTAAGCGAACCACCCTTTGCATTTTCAAACGCAAACCACCGTTTTTGCATTTCAAACTAAACATTTTTGCATTTCAAACCAAACCACCTTTTGCATTTTCCAAACCTAACCACTTTTTTGCATTTTCAAGCAAACCACTTTTTTCATTTCCAAAGCAAACCACAATTTGCATTTCGAAGCAAACCACCATTTGCATTTTCAAAGCAAATCTTTTGCATTTTCAAACAAACCTTTTTGCATTTCAAAGAAAACCACCACTTGTATTTTCAATCCAAACCACCGTTTTGGCATTTACAAACTAAACATTTTGCATTTTCAAAACCAAACCACCTTTTGCATTTTCAAACCTAACCACGTTTTGCATTTTCAATGCAAACCACCTTTTGCTGTGGTGTTGGTCGTGGACGTCAGGTCATCTGACAGGTGGAGTCCTAGGAACTTCACACTGCTGATCCTTTCCACATCAGCTCCATCGATGTGCAGAGGTGTATGGCGTTGTTGTCCCACCCTCCCTGAAGTCAACCACCATCTCCGTCGTTTTTCCCACGTTGAGAATGAGTTGTGGGGATTTTGCACCTTCCTGTGAGCAGCTCCACTTCCATCCTGTACGCCGACTCATCATTGTCACTGATGAGACCCACCACTGTTGTGTCGTCAGCTAACTTGTTTTAGGAATTTTTGTACATGGAAAGCTAACGAAAATTCAGCACACAATAAGTAAGAAAAATGCAGGAGGACATGGAAAATGACAAAATTTCAGGACGCAAAATGCGACAACATTTCAGGACTGAATAGAAGCGGACGAAATTCAGCACATGAATACCGACGAAATTCTGCATGTAAAAAGTGCCGAAATCAAGATGTCGAAAAGCAAAGAAAATTCATCACGCAAAAAGTAAACGAAATTTCAACATGCAAAAAGCAATGAAAATTCAGACAACGAAAAGTCGACGAAATTTCCGTATGCATTAACAACGAAATTTCAGGAAATGAAAGGCACGAAATTTCAGCACAGAAACGATGATAATTGAGCAGGCGAAAAGCGATGACCGTTCACATAGACGCAAAAAGCGATGAATCTTCAGGACGCAAAAATTGACGAACTTTCAGCATACGCGCAAAGCAATGTAAATTCAGAACACGAAAAGAGCCGAATTTCAGGACATGAATGCAAGCAAAAATACCGAACCCAAACTGCGCCGAAATTTCAATACGCAAAATGCACCAAAATCATTGCACAAAAAGCATCAAAAAATGCAGCAACGGGAAAAAGTGACATAAAGTTTAGCATGAGAAAAGAGACATCCTTCAGGACACGAAAAAGTGATGAAAATGTAGCACGCAAAAAGCGACCAAAAGTTTCAGCATTGAAAAGCAATGTAAATTCTGGACACGAAAAGCGATGACATTTCAGGACGCATAAGTGACGAAATTTCAGGACGTGGAAAAGGCGACAAATCGCAGCAAACGAACAGTTGATGAAAATTCACATGCGAAAAGCGACAAAAATGGCAGCATATGCGAAAAGTGACGAACTTCAGGATGCGAAAGGGACTAAAATCTGCGCGTGTAATGCAACAAAAATTCAGCACACAAAAGCGACGTTAATTCAGGACGCATTAGGGGATGAAATTTCAGAATGTGAAAGGCGACTAAATTTCAGCGTATGTGAAAAAGCGACAAAATTTTCAGACCATGAAATGCACAAAAATACGGACGCAAAATGCCCGAATTTCAATACGCAAAATGCAACTAAATTTCAGTGCACAAAAGCATCAAAAATGCAGCACGAAAAAGTGACATAAATTAGCATGAGAAAAGTGAAATCTTCAGGACAACGAAAAGTGATGAAAAAGTAAGCACTCAAAAAGCGACAAAAGTGTCAGCTGTGAAAAGCAATGTAAATTCAGACACGAAAAGCGATGAACAATTCAGGACGCATAATGACGAAATTTCAGGACGTGAAAGGCAACAAAATCGCAGCAAAACGAAAACGATGAAAATTCAGCATGCGAAAAAGACGACAAAAATGCAGCATGCGAAAAGTGACGAACCTCAGGATGCGAAAGGTGACTAGAAATCTGCGCGGTAATGCAACAAAAATTCAGCACACAAAAGCCGACGTAAATTCAGGAACGCTTGAGGGGATGAAATTTCAAGAATGTGAAAGGCGACTAAAATTATCAGCGATGAAAAGCGACAAAATTTCTGGACAAGAAATGCAGCAAAAATAACCGACACAAAATGCGCCGAAATTTGAGTGAGATAACTAAGTATCCCATGACGTCACGTGCCAGCCCTCGTACCTACTGACGAGGGTTCGACCATCAGTGGTCTGTGTATAGGCTTACCCCACAGGAACCCATTGCCCCAGAACCGGAGGGAGGAATAGACTGGTCGAGGGCGGCTTCCTGCATGTGGGCCGGGGACACCCCGGGCGTGAGTCGGAATGTAAGGGGCCCGAGAACGCAGTCGACGCTTCACCGTGGGTGATCCCGAGGTAGCGAGTGGTGCGAGGTTTGCATTTTTGGAAGCAAACCATATGCATTTTCAAAGCAAATCACACCTTTTTCATTTTAAAAGCAAAAACGTATTTCATTCTCAAAGCAAACCACCTGTGGGGCATGTTTCAAAGCAAACTGTCCTTTTGCATTTCAATCATATCAACCACCATTTGCATTTTCAAGCAAACCAGTTGCAATTTCAAAGCTTTGCAAAGCAGATCTTTTTGCATTTTCAAAGCAAAAACACCATTTTCAATTTACAAACAAACCCACCATTTGCATTTTCTAACCAAACACAGGATAAGGGGGTATTCCTTTAAGGAACCGAAATGAGGAAAACATTTTTCACACTAGAAGTGGTAGTTTCTGGAATTCTCTGCCACAGAAGGTAGTGAGGCCAGATACATTGGCTATATTTTAAGAGGAGATAGATGTGGCCTCTTGTGGCTATAGGGATCAGGGGTATGAGAGAAGGCAGGCACAGGATACTGAGTTGGGTGATCACCATGGATCATATTGATATGGCGGAAGCAGGCTCGAAGGCCGAAATGGCCTACTCCTGCAACCTATTCTATGTTCTATATGTTTCTAAACCACATTTGCATTTTCAAAGCAAACCACCCTTTGTATTTTCAAGCATGCCACCTTTTGCATTTTCAAAGCAAACTACTTTGCATTTTTTCAAAGCAACCAGCTTTTGCATTTTCATATCAAACCACCTTTTTCCATTTCAAAGCAAACCAACTTTTTTCATTTTCAAAGGCAAAAGTTTTTCATTCTCAAAGCACGTGCCACCCCTCGTACCTACTGACGAGGGTTCGATCAACAGTGGTCTGTGTATATGGCTGACACCAACAGACCCCCACCAAACCAGGAGGGAGGGAATAGAATGGGGAGGGTAGCTTCCTGCAATGTGGGTCCAGGACACCCGGGTTGGGTCGGGCCGAGGGCCCGCTGGCACAGTCGACAGCTCAACGTGGGCGATCCGAGGTATCGAGAGGTGCGAGGTTTTGCATTTTCGGAATGCTACCCTTTTCCATTTTCAAAGCAAACTACCTTTTGTATTTTCAAAGCAAACCACTTTGCTTTTCCAGTGCAAATCACTTTGCATATCAAAGCAAAAACCACCTTTTGCATTTCAGCAACCAACCGCTTGCATTTTCAAAGCAAACCGCCTTTTGCATTTCAATGCAACACAACCTATTGTATAATCGAAGCAAACCAACTTTTTTTCCAATTTCAAAGAAACAGCAATTATGCATTTTCGAAATACAAACCGCCTTTTGCATTTTTAAACAAACCACCATTGCGATTACAAACCAAACCACCATTGGCATTTTCAATCCAAACCTTTTGCATTTTCAAACCAAACCTTTTGCATTTTTCAAACTAACCACCTTTGCATTTCAATCCAAACCATCATTTGCATTTTCAAACCAAACCACCATTTGCATTTTCAATTTAAACACTCATTTGCCATTTTCAAACAAACCTATGCATTTTCAAAGCAAACCTTTTGCATTTAACAAACCAAATCACAATAATCATTTACAAACCAAAACACTATTTTGTATTTACAAACCAGACCAACATTTCCAATTTTCAATTTTCAAACCAGCACCCGGGGGGGGGGGGGGGGGGGGGGGGGGGGGGGGGGAACATTTGCATTTTCAAACCAAACTGACATTGCATTTCAAACCAAACCACCATTTGCATTTTCCAAACAAAAAACGTTTTTGCATTTTCAAAGCAAACCTTTTTGCATTTTCAACCAAACAATTTGTATTTTTCCAAACCATACATTTTGTATTTTCAAACCAAACCACCATTTGATTTTAAAACCAAACCACCGTTTGTATTTAAAATCCAAAACATCACCTTTTCCATTTTCAAAACGAAACCACCTTTTCATTTTCAAAGCAACCAAACGATGCAATTCAAACCAAACCTTTGCATTTTCAAACCACCAAATAATATTTGCATTTTAAACCAAACCTTTTTTTTGCATTTTCAAAGCAATCACTTTTCAATTTTCAAACCAAACAATACATTGCATTTCCAAACCAAACCACCATTTGAATTTCATACGAAACCACCATTTTTGCATTTTCAAACCAAACCACTATTGCATTTTCAAACCTAAACCAAACAGTTGCTTTTTCAATGCAATCCACCAGTGGTTTTTTAAAACAAACCACCATTTGCATTTCAAAGCAAAACTTATGCATTTGAAGCCAAATCGTGCAATTTGCATTTACAAAGCAACCAAACTTTTTCTTTTACACAAACCAAGTAATTTGCATATTTCAACAAATAATTTGCATTTTCAAATAACTATTGCATTTTCAAATCAAACCGCCGTTTGCATATTCAAATCCAAACCACCATTTTGCATCTTCATACCATACATGAATTTGCATTTCAAAACAAACCACCATTTGGCATTTTCAAAGCAAACTTTTTGCATTCCAACCAAACCTAACGCATTTTCAAACCAAAACCACCATTTGCATTTTCAACCAACTGACATTCATTTTCAAACCAAACCACCTTTTGCATTTACAAACCAAATCACCATATAATTACAAAACCAAACACTATTGTATTTACAAACAGTCCACCATTTTCCATTTCCGAACCAAATAATTTGCATTTTTCAAACCAAATGCTTTGCATTTTCAAAACATATAATTTGCATTTTCAAACCACCATTTGCATTTTCAAACCAACTGACATTTGCATTATCAAACCAAACCACCATTTGCATTTCAAAGCAAAACGTTTTGCATTTTCAAATCAAACCTTTTTGCATTTTCAAAAACCAAATCCTTTGTATTTCCAAACCATACATTTTGTATTTTTCAAACCAAACCACCATTTGATTTTAAAACAAACCAGCGTTTTGTATTTTAAATCCATACCACCTATTCCATTTTCAAACGAAACCACCTTTTCCAATTTCAAAGCTAACAAACGTTGCATTTTCAAACCAAACCTTTTGCATTTTCAAAGCAAACTAACATTTGCATTTTAAACCAAACCGTTTTGCATTTTCCAAGCCACTCCATTTCATTTCCAAACCAAACAATATAGTGCATTTCCAAACCAAACCAACCATTGGAAGTGGCAATCAATCACACCATTGCATTTTCAAACCAAACCACTATTGCATTTCAAACCTAACCACCAGTTGCTTTTTCATGCAAACCACCAGAAGTTTTTTAAAAACAAAAACCACCATTTGCATTTTCAAGCAAAACTTTTGCATTTTGAAACCAAATAGCAATTCATTTACAAACCAAACAAACTTTTTCATTTTCAAACCAATAAATTTGCATATTCAAACAAATAATTTCAGTTTCAACTACTATTTTGCATGTTTCAATCA
>JAVHYY010000789.1:0-49060 GCA_035221665.1 Okamejei kenojei
CTCACCTCGAGCTTAAATGACCTCCCCTTTATTCTAAGACTGTGGCCCTGGTTCTGGACTCGCCCAACATTGAGAACATTTTTCCTGCATATTTAGACTTGGTTCCCAGTCCTTTATATTTTATATGTTTCTATAAGATCCCCCTCATCCTTCTAAACTCCAGTGAATACAAGCCTAGTCTTTCAATCTTTTCCTCTTTGCTGACAGTCCGCCATCAAGGGAATCAATCTGTAGTGAACCTACGCTGCACTGCCATCAATCACCGATGTCCGTTCCTCAAAATTAGGAGACAAACTGTACACCATACTCAGATGTGGTCTCACCAGAGCCCTATACAACTGCAGAGACAATTTACAATTTTACTGAGCCAATTAACCCATACAAAACCTGACTCCGCTATCTTAAGAGGCCCTATCTAGCTCTCTCTCTTGAAAGCTTCCAGAGAACCGGCCTCCATCGCCCTCTGAGGCAGAGAATTCACAGGACCTCACCCACTCCCTCTGTGGAGAAAAATGTTTCCTCGTCTCCGTCTAATGCTTACTCCTTATTTCTTAAACTGAGATTGTGCCCCGGTTCTGGACTCGCCCAACATCGGGAAAATGTTTCCTGCCTCTAGCGTGTCCGAGCCTTAAACAATCTTATAATGTTTCAATTGAGATCCCGCACATCCTTACTAAACTCAGAGCTGTACAAGCCCAGCGCTCATTTCTCTTCAGCATTGGACAGTCCCGCCATCTCGGGATTTAACCTTGTAAAACTCGCTGCACTCCCTCAATAGCAAGAATGTCCTTCCTCAAATTGGGGACCAAAACTGCACACAATACTCCAGGTGTGTCTCACAGGGCCCTTGTACAACGGCAGAAGGTCCTCTTTGCTCCGATACTTTGACTCCCTCTTGTTATGATGGCAGCAGGCTTTGGCTTTCTTCACTGCCTGCTTTTTTACCTGACACGGTTGTGGCCTTCATCTGTCGGGCATAAATAGAGTCACACGTCAAGAACTTTAGATTACCTGTGGAGTTTTGAGTGCCAGTTTAGAGTTTAGTTTAGAGCGACAGCGTGCGGGGATACAGGCCCCTTTGCCCACCGTGTCCGTGCTGACACTGCGACCCCGCACACTCACACTCATCCTACACACACCAGGCCAATGAACCTACTAACCTGCACGTCTATTTACGGTTCTCGGCGCTTTTGTGAATCGCTGTTTCACAGTGACCACCGGTTGTGGCTTGCCCTCCTTTACATGAAGGATGTGGAGGCTTTGGGGAAGGCCCCCTGGATTAAGGGATTTGCTACGGAGAGCTCGGACAGACTTGGATTCCTCGATCTGGGACTTCACTGGCTTGACCTATGCACTATACGTTATCCCCTTGCTGTGGGCAGCTCGATTGTAATCATGTATTGTCTTCCGCGGTGGTTATCAGCAATAAGGGCGGGTCAACGAGTGGCGCTGGCAGCGGGTAGAGGCTGACTGCCTCACAGCGCAGAGACACGGGTTCCATCCCCGGACTACGGGTGCTGTCTGTGAGGGAGTTTGCACGTTCTCCCGTGCCGTGTGGGTTTTCTCCAGGGTGCCCCGGTTTCCTCCCACACTCCACAGAGTGCGGGTTTGTAGGTTAATTGGTTTTGGTAAAAAAGCATAGTATATTGTCCCGAGTGTGCGTGTGTAGGATAGTGTTTGTTTTTTTTTAAATCAGTGAGGCGGGCGATAGATGAGTGGGCGGGCACGGACCATCGGTGGGGCAGGGCTGTGGTTTCCCCTCGTCTCTCCAAACTAATAGTGGTTGGGGCTGATCCGGTACCGCTGTATTCAATGTCCTTCCCACTGGTCTCTGATTGGTCAGAAGCACCGTGATGAAGGAGCCTCTGGCACCCACCCTTTCCAATGGACCCCCCCTCCCAGCCCACACACACACTACTGTCCCCTCAAACTCCACACCCCCCTACCATCTCACCCTCCCCATCTCCCCCCTCCCTCCCTCCCTCTCCCCCTACCCCTCCTCTCCCCCCCTCCCCCCTCCCTCTCCCCTCATCCCTCCCTCTCCCCCATCCCCCTCCTCTTCCCCCCTCCCCCTCCTTCCCCCCCTCCCTCCTCTCCCCCACCTCCCTCCCTCTCCCCTCCCCGTCCTCTCTCCTCCCCCCTCCTCTCTCCCCCTCCCCCTCATCTCCCTCTCCCCCCTCCCTTAACTCTCCCCTCCTCTCCCTCCCCTCCTCTCCCCCCTCCCCCACCCCTCCCCCTCTCTCCCCCCTCACTTCCTCTCCCCCCCCTCCCCCTCCCTGGGCCCGTCCCGTTCCCCGGTGTTTACCGGGGCTGTGGCGGTGATCCATGTTTGTTGGTGTTGATCTGGTAGACCAGGATGTAGTGGTGAAGGCTCGCGGTTCCGATCGGGCCGCCCAGCACCAGCACGGCGTCCGCTGCAAGGCGGCATCGTGAAGTATCGTTGGCACCGGGCTGCGCAGAGAGTGGGGGGGGGTAGGCCGTTCAGAGAGGAAGGTAGAAGGGGATGGGGGTGGGAGGTGGGGGGGACGTGAGAGAGGAGGGGAGAGCTTGAAGGGGGGGTGGGGAAGAGCGTCCTCCGCGGGCGGGTACTTTGCCCATGCGAGGGGCCAGGAGGCTCCAGGTGAGTTGTGGGAGGTGCAGGCGTACAGTTCGTTGTTGCCGCCACCGTTCCAGGTTGGAAACCGGTTAGCCGCGAAGGGTCATTAGAGGGCGTCTGAGTTGGGGCCGAGGTAGACGGCGGAGATGGCCGTTTTTCACACTGGGGGGGCTGAAACCACCAACCTCTGCCCGTCAACCTGTGGGTTGCCATGCCTGTACCTGTGCCCAGGTGCCCGTACCCTTTTTGGTTGTCCAGGTGCCCCTAACTGTGCCCAGGTTGCCCTTACCTGTGGGTGCCATGACTGTTCTGTGCCCGAGGTGATGCCGCACCTGTGGGTGCCCAGGTTGGCCCGACTGTAACTCTGGTGTGCTGTAACTGTGGGTAACTCCAGTACCTGTGCCCAGGTGCCGTGCACGGTCTGTGCCGTACCTGTGGGTGTCCAGGTTGCCCGTACCTGTGCCCAGATCCCCAGTCCTGTGACCAGGTGGGCTCTGTACCTGTGGGTGCCTGTATCTGTGGACACAGTTGCCCGTACATGTCCCCAGTGATACTGTTCCCAGGTGCCGTACCTGCCCCCAGGTGTCCCTACCTGTGCCCAGTCGTGCTTGAGTACTGTCCCCAAGGTGTGCCGTACCTGGGGACGCTGTGCCCATACCAGTGACACAGGTGTGCCGTACTGTGGGCGCGATAGCCCTATTACTTGTCCCCAGGTGATGACCGTACCTGTGGGCACGTTTCCCGTACCTGTGGAGCGGTGCCCGTACCTGTCCCCAGGTGTGCCTTACCTGTGGAGAGGGGGCGGTGCCCGCACCTGTGGCGCTGGTTGCCGTACCTGTCCCCAGGTGTGCCGTACCTGTGGGAGCGGTGCCCGTACCTGTGGGCGCGGTGCCCGTACCTGTCCCCAGGTGTGCCGTACCTGTGGGAGCGGTGCCCGTACCTGTGGGCGCGGTGCCCGTACCTGTGGGCGCGGTGCCCGTACCTGTGGGCGCGGTGCCCGTACCAGTGGGCGCGGTGCCCGTACCTGTGGGATTGGTGCCCGTACCTGTGGGCGCCCGTGCCAGTACCTGTGGGCGCGGTTTGCCCGTACATGTCCCCAGGTGTGCCCGTACCTTGTGGGCGCAGTGCCAGTAAGGTGGGTCGCGGTGCACGTACCGGTCCCCAGGCTTGTGCCCGTACCTGTCCACAGGTTGTGCCGTACTGTGGGCGCGGTGCCCGTACCTGTGGGTGCGGTGCCCGTACCTGTCGCCAGGTGTGCCGTACCTGTGGGCGCGGTGCCCGCGGGCTGCGTGGGCAGCCAGGTGTGGGTGTGGAGCTGGTACTGCAGCAGCCGGTGGTTGAAGCCGTCCTCCGGTGAGTATCCGCACACCAGCACCAGTGTGGAGTCCGGATCAGGATGTGAAGGGTGATGTGGCCACACACGCCGGCATCACAGATGCTGTGGGGGACAGGGCAGAGGGTGACAGGGGGGAGAGGGGAGGGGGCCAGGAGGGGCAGGGGAGAGGAGTGAGGGGGGGGAGCGGGAGGGGGGAGGAGGGGGTGATAGGGAGGGGCGGAGGGCAGGAGGGGACAGGGGAGGGGGAGAGGGGAGAGAGGAGGGGGGCGAGGGGACGGGGAAGAGGAGAGAGGGGAGAGGGGGAGAGGGAAAGCGGGAGAGGGGAGGGGGAGAGAGAGGAGGGGGAGGGGAAAGGGAGGGGGGAGAGGGCGAGAAGGGAGGGGAGACGGGGGGCGAGAGGAGGGGGAGGGGAACGAGTGGGTGGGGGAGAGGGGAGGGGAAGAGGGTAAAGAGGGGGTGAAGGGAGAGGGGAGGGGGGAGACAGAGGGGAGGGGAATAGAACATGAGGGTTCGAAATGGGGAGAGAGGGGAGGGGGAACGAGAATGGGGGAGTGGTGTGGTCAGTGTCTGTATGTTACCCAACTGATCACTCCCCCTCTCCCTCCTCCCATCTCTCCATCCCTTCTCCCTCTCCACTCCCTCCACTCTCCATCCCCTCTCTTACCCATTGCTAAGGATAGGAGCAGAAGTAGGCCATCCTTGTCTCTCCTCTCCCATCTCCCACCATACCAAGGATAGGAGCACAATTAGGCCATACGGCCCATCAGGTCTACTCCGCCGTTCATTAATGGCTGATCTATCTCTCCTTCCTAACCCCATTCTTCTGCCTTCTCCCTGTAACCCCTGACACAGCACTATTAACCCGACCCCTCCCCCCTCCTCTCCAAACGACCCATTGCAGAGTGAGGGGCCCCAGGGAGGAGTGAGTTGAGAATGTGGCTTCAATAACAAGAGGATTTCAGTACAGGAGTAAAGAGGATCTTCTGCAGTTGTATCGGGCTCTGGTGAGACCACATCTGGAGTATTGTGTACAGTTTTGGTCTCCTTAATTTGAGAAGGACATCCTTGTGATTGAGGCAGTGCAGCGTAGGTTCACCAGATTGATCCTGGGATGTCGTGGAATGTCATTATGAGGAAAGATTGAAAAAGACTAGGCTTGTATTCACTGGAATTTAGAAGGATGAGGGGGGATCTTAGAGAAACATATAAAAATTTTAAAAGGATCTGGCAAAGGTAGATGCTGGAAAAATGTTCCCAATGTTGGCGAGTCAGAACAGAACCAGGGGCCACATTTTAGGAGATAAAGGGGGAGGTCATTTAAGACTGAGGTGAGAATAACACTTTTTCACCAGAGAGTTGTGAATTTGTGGAATTCCCTGCCACGAGGGCAGTGCGAGGCCAAGTCACTGGATGGATTTACGAGAGGAGTTAGATTGAGCTATAGGGGCTGGTGGAGTCAAGGGATATGGGGAGAAGGCAGGCAGGGTTATTGATAGGGGATGATCAGCATGAATTTTCACAATGAATGGCGGTGCTGGCTCGAAGGGCCGGATTGACCTCCTCATGCACCCTATTGTCTGTGGTTTCTTACGATTCTATGAGTGAGGTGCCGCGGAGAGAATGCGGACCCGTGGAGAAGGGTGAGGAGCCCCCCCAGGGGGAGCGGGGCATGTTTACGTGTGTGGTGGTCCCAACTGCCGCGTGCCCATGTCGAGCCGCCAACGAGTCCCCGGTCACCACAGCGGGGTCAGGCCCCCACAGGTACACTAGTGCGCGGGAGGGGTCGCTGGCTGCGCGTGGTGATACCGGGGACCCGGGCGGTGATGGGGCCGTCGCCGCCGCTCACAGCCATCTCTCGTCTCACCGCCGGCTCAGGCATCCGACTAGATACGGGGGGGGGGGGAACGGAAGGGGGGAGAGAGAGGACATCAGTTTGTAAGTGATAGCAACAGAGGTTGGCCAACTGCCTCTCCTCTCCCTCTCCCCACACTCCCAGGATATGAAGCAGATAGGCCATTTAGCCCATCAAGTTCCACTCCGCCATTCAATCATTGGATGATCTATCCTCCCTCCTAACCCCATTCTCCTGCCTTTCTCCCCATAACCCCTGACACCGGCAATAATTCAACAATCTATCTCTCTCTGCCTTGAATTTATCACTGGACTTGTGGCCTCCACAGCCGTCTGTGGCAACGAATCCAACAGATTCACCACCATATGTAAATAAAATTCCTCCTCATCTCCTTCCCTAAAGGTACGTCCTAGTCTGAGGCTGTGCCCTCTGGGTCTAGACTCTCCAACTAGTGGAAACATCCTTTCTCCACATCCACTCACCGGGCCTTTCATATTCTGTACGTTTCAATGAGGTCCCCCTCATCCTTCTAAACTCCAGCGAGTACAGGCCCAGCGACGACAAACGCTCATCCGTTTTTTCTTCATACGTTTAAATATGTCATACATGTATGAAAATCATGAAATTGCTAGGCTTTCGGGGGGGGAGTCTCTTGCCTAGAGTAGGGAACGAAGGGACCAGGGACACAGGTTCAAGGTGAAGGGGAAATAGATTATTAGGAATCAGTTGGGTAACATTCCTCACAGAGGGTCTTTTGGCTCTTTTCTTTCCTTGTTGGTGAGGTTGTTTTGTTTGTTTGGAACGAAGCTGCCGGAGGTGGTAGTTAAGGCTGGGACTATCCCAACGTTCAACAAACAGTTAGACAAGTACATGGATAGGACAGGTTGGAGGGATATGGGCCCAAGTGCAGGCTCGTGGGGACTAGTGTAGTGGCGACCTGTTGGCTTGTGGGCCGACAGGTGGCCTAATAGAAACATTAGAAATGGTGCAGGAGGAGGGCCATTCAGGCCTTCGAACCAGCACCGGCCATTCAATGTGATCATGGCTGATCATCCACAATCAGTACCCCGTTCCTGCTTTCTCAGCATATCCCCTGACTCCGCTATTGTGTAAGAGCCTATCTTGCTCTCTCTTGAAAGCATCAGAGAACCGGCCCTTCCACCGCCCTTGAGGCCAGAGCATTCCTCGGACTCACCACGCTCTGAGAAAAAGTGTTATCGTCTCCGTTCTAAATGCTTACTCAATATTTTAAAAAAACTGTGACCCCTGTTCTGGACTACCCCAACATCGGGAACATGTTCCTGCCTCTAGCGTGGTCCAAGCCCTTAACAATCTTATTGTTTCAATGAGATATCCTCTCATCCTTCTAAACTCCAGCGGAGTGTACAAGCCAGCCGTGCCATTCTTCAGCATAATGACCAGTCCCGGCCATCCCGGGAATTAACCTGGTGAACATACACTGGGTTCCCTCAATAGCAAGGAATGTCCTTCCTCAAATTAGGGGACCAAAACTGCAACAATCTCCAGGGTGGTCTCACTAGAGTCTCTGTACAAATCAGAAGGACCTCTTTGCTCCTATATTCGATTCTCTTGTGATGATGGCCACATGCCATGGCTTTTCTTCACTGCCTGCTGTACCTGCCATGCTTACTAATTCTCTCAATGGTGTCAGATTAGAAAAAGGGGCGATGGTGCAACGAGCCCTGGTGTCTTGTAATCAGCACTGAAAGTAGGCATGCAGGTACTTATTTTGGTTAGTTTAGTTTAGGCCCGTCGGCCCATCGAGTCTTGCACCATCCCAGCCGATCCCGCACATTAACAGATTCACCCGCCCACTGGCACGCCCTTGGCACGAGCAGCTTCCATGGCCTCCCCAATGACACTGAACCCCTCCTGACCCCGGCTCGCCCCCTGACCCGTGCTCTGACATGTGCAGGCTGGAGAGGATGCCGTCGCTGATGAGAAGACCGCCATTACACCAGAGATGGAGCCCGGACCTCCACCATGGTGGGGCCAGCGGGGGGCGGGGAGGGGATGCCGCTGGCCTGGGGGGAGAGGGGGGGTGAATCGGGGAGAAGGGTTCAGTCGCACACCGCAGTCAGAGAGAGACCCCCCCACTCCCCGACCCCACCTCTCCCCCGACCCCACTTGAAGGAGACCCTCAAGACAGAGGAATCGGCCCATCCACGGACCCCTCCTCGCCCCTGAGACGGAGACCCCCTCTTCCCCGAAAAAATCCCCCCTCTCCCGAAGCTGGACACCCCCTCTCCCTGACAACAGACCACCACACCTCCCCCTCCCCCGTCAACCAGCCCTCCTCGCTCCCCTTCCCAGTGAGAGAACAGACCCCACTCACGGCGGGGGTCTGTTACCCGGTCAGTGTCTCCCAGACGACCGTTCCAGGTTGTATGCGGGACGCAGTCGTCCCCGGCAAATCCCTGGGCACAGACGGTGTGGCCGGAGGTCTGGATGGCTTGAGAGTAGGGAGTCAATCCGGAGAACCCTCTCCAACACAGCCCGGCTGGTAAAGGAACGTCGTCTGCCTTTCCCGCAGCCGGGCCTGAGGTTTCGGTGGCATTCCCAGCATGTGGGATGGGTTTGGCAAGGGGAAGGGGGGGGGGGGTAGTGCGGGCGGTTTTGTTGGGTGCTGCGGTTGGGGTTGGTCATTTGATGTTGGATTTGGCGGATGGGTGGGGAGGGGTTGGTTGGGTGGGTTTGGGACGGGTTGGGTTTGGGTTGGGTTGGGGCTGTTGGGTTGGTGGGCTGGGATGGTTGTGGTTGGGTGGGCGGTTGGGTTGGGTTGGGCGGTTGGTTGGCGTTGGCGCAGGTTGGGGTGCGCTGGGCTGGCTGTTGGGTTGGGTTGGTTGGCGTGGGGTTGGGCGGTTCGGGTTGGGTTGGGTGGTTGGGGTTGGGTTGGGTGGTTGGGTTGGGTTGGGTGGTGGGTTTGGGGTTGGGGTTGGGCGGTTGGGTTGGGTTGGGCGGTTGGATTGGGTGGGCGGTTGGGTTGTCGCGGATGGTTGGGTTGGGTTGGGCTGGTTGGTTGGGTTGGGTGGTTGGGTTGGGCGGTGGGTTGGGTTGGGTTGGGCGGTTGGGTTGGGGTTGGGTGGTTGGGATGGCGGTTGGGGTTGGGTTGGTTGGGTTGGGCGGTTGGGTTGGTGGGCGGTTGGTTGGGTTGGCGTGGTTGGGTTGGGCGGTTGGTGTTGGGTTGGGCGGTTGGGTTGGGTTGGGCGGTTGGGTTGGGTTGGGCGGTTGGGTTGGGTTGGGCTGGGTTGGGGCGGTTGGGTTGGCGTTGGTTAGGTTGCGCAATTGGGGGGGTGGGTGGTTGGAGGTTGTTGTGGGTTGGGCGGTTGGGTTGCTCGGTTGGGTTGACGGTTTGGGTTGGGCGGTTGGGTTGGGCGGTTGGGTTTGGTTGGGCGGTTGGGTTGCGGCAGTTGGGTTGGGTGTGGTTCGGGTTGGGGGGTTAGGTTGCGCAGTTGGGTTGGGTGGTTGGGCGGTTGGTTGGGTTGGGCGGTTGTTGGGTTGGGTTGGGCGGTTGAGTTGCGAGTTGGGTTGGGTGGGTTGGGCGGTGGGTGTGTGGGCGGTGGGTTTGGGCGGTTAGGGTGAGCAGTTGATTGGGTGGTTGGGAGGTTGGGTTGGGTCGGGTGGTTGGGGTTGGGTGGGAGGTTGGGTTGGTGGGCGGTTGGGGTGGGTTGGACGGTTGGGTTGGGCTGGGCTGGTTGTGGTTGGGCGGTTGGGTTGGTTGGAGTCGGTTGGGTTGGGTTGGGGTGGGGTTGGGCGGTTGGGTTGGGTGGGCTGGTTGGGTTGGGTTGGCGGTTGGGTTGGGCAGTTGGATTGGGTGGGGTTGGGCGGTTTGTGCGGTTGGGTTGGGTTGGGCGGGTTGGGTTGGGTTGGGCGGGTGGTTGGGTTGGCGGTTTGGTATTGGGGGTGTTTTGGACGGTTGGTTGGGCTGGTGCTGGTTGGGTTGGGGTTGGGTTGGGTTGGGTTGGGTTGGTTGGGGGATGGGTTGGGTGGGTGGTTGGTTGGGTTTGGGCGTTGGGGGGGTTGGGCGGTTGGGTTGGGTTGGGTTGGCGGTGGGTTGGGATGGGGCAGTTGGGTTGGGGCTTGGGCGGTTAGGGTTGCGCAGTTGGGTTGGGTGGTTGGGCGGTTGGGTTGGGTTGGGGCGGTTGGTTGCGCGTTGGGTGGGTGGTTGGGCGGTTGGGTGGGTGGTGAGGTTGCGCAGTTTTGGATTGGGGTGGAGTCTGGTTCTTTGGATATATCGGCGGCTTGGGTTGGCCTTGGGCGGTTAGGTTGTGCAGTTGGGTTTGGGTCGTTGGGCTCGTGGGTTGGGTTGGGCGGTTGGTTGCGCGGTTGGGTTGGCGGTTGGGTTGGGTTGGGCAGTTGGGTTGGTTGGGTTGGGTTGGGCTGGGCGGTTGGGGGTTTGGTTGGTTGGGCCTTTGGGTTGGGTCTTTGGATTGGGTTGGGCTGTTGGTTGGGTTGGGTAGTTTGGTTTGGGCGGTTTGGTTGGGTTGGGCGGTATATTGGTTGGGCCGTTGCGTTTGGGCCGTAGGGTTGGCGGGGTTGGAGGGTTGGGTTGCGGTTGGGTTGGGTTTGACGGTTGGGTTGGGCGGTTGGGTTGGGCAGGCGGTTGGGTTGAGTTGTTGGGTGGGGCGGTTGGGTTGGGCGGTTGTGTTGGGACTATGGGTTGGTCATTTTTGGCTTGGGTCTTTGCCGGTTGGGGTTGGGCCGTTGGGTTGGTTTGGCAGTTTGGGTTGGGTTGGGTTTAGTTTGGGTTGGCGGTTGGGTTGGCGCCGGTTGGGTTGGGGGCCGTTGCGTTGGGCCGTTGCGTTGGGCGGGGTTGGGTGGTTGGTTTTGGGCGGTTGGGTTGGGTTATTGGGTTGGGGCGGTTGGGTTGGGCGTTGGGTTCTGTTTGGCGCGGTTGGATTGGTTGTGCGGTTGGATTGGTTGGGTGGTTGGGTTGGGTTGGGCAGTTGAGTTGGGTTGGGCGGTTGGGTTGGGCGGTTGGGTTGGGTTAGGCTGTTGGGTTGAGTTAGGCGGTTGGTTCGGGACGTTGGATTGGGTGGGCGTGGGCGGTTGGATTGAGTTAGGCCGTTGGTTGGGTTGAGGGGTTGGGTTGGGTTGGGTTGGGTTGGGCGGTTGGGTTGGGTTGGGCGGTTGGATTGAGTTAGGCCGTTGGGCTTGGGTTGAGTTGGGTTGGTTGGGTTGTGTTAGGCTGTTGTGGTTGAGTTAGGCGGTTGGTTCGGCGGTTGCATTGGGGTTGGGCGGTTGGATTGAGTTAAGGCCGTTGGGTTGGGTTTTGAGTTGGGTTGGGTGGGTGGGTTGCGGCGGATTGGGTTAGGTTGGGCTGGGTTGGGCTGGGCGGTTCGGTTGGGCTGGGACGGTTGGGTTGGGCGGTTGGTGGTTGGGCAGTTGGGTTGGGGGGGGGGGGGGGGGGGGGGGCGGTTGGGTTGGGTTTGGGCAGTTGGGTTGGGCGGTTGGGTTGGGGCAGTTGGGATGGGGCGGTTGGGTTGGGCGGTTGGGCTGGGTTGGGCGGTTGGGTTGGGGCAGTTGGCTTGGGTTTGGGCGGTTGGGTTGGGTTGGTCGGTTGGTCGGTTGGTGGTTGCGGTAGTTCAGCTTGGGCGGTTGGGTTGGGCAGTTGGGTTGGGCGGTTGAATTGAGTTGGGTTTGGTCGGTTGGGGGTTTGGGCGATTGGGTTGGGAGTTGGCTTGGGTTGGGTTGGGATGGTTTGAGTTGGGTTGGGGGGTTGGGTTGGGCAGTTGGGTTGGGGTTTGGGCAGTTGGGTTGGGTTGGGTTGGGTTGGGCGGTTTGGTGTTGGGTTGGGCAGTGGGATGGGAGTTGGGCGGGATTGGGTGGGTTGGGCGTTGGGTTGGGTTGGGTTGGGCAGTTTGGGTAGTTGGGTTTGTTGGGTTGGGCTGGGGGTTGGGTTGGGCGGTTTAGGTTGCGCAGTTGGATTGGGTGGTTGGGCGGTTTGGGTTGGGTTGGGCGGTTGGGTTGGGCCTTTGGTTGGGCCTTCGGGTTGGGCCTTCGGGTTGGGTCTTTGGGTTGGGTTCGGCAGTTGGGGTTGGGTTGGGTAGTTTGGTTTGGGCGGTTGGGTTTGGGTTGGGAGGGCGGTTGGGTTGCGCGGTTGGGTTGGGCCGTTGCGTTGGGCCGTTGGGTTGGGCGGGGGTTGGGTGGTTGGGTTGGGCGGTTGGGTTGGGTTTGACGGTTGGGTTGGGCGGTTGGGTTGGGGCGGTTGGGTTGGGTTGTTGGGTTGGGCGGTTCGGTTGGGCGGTTGGGTTAGGACTGGATTGGGCCTTTGGCTTGGGTCTTTGGGTTGGGTTGGGCAGTTGGGTTGGGTTTGGCAGTTTGGGTTGGGTTGGGTAGTTTTGGGTTGGGGGCGGCTTGGGTTGCGTGGTTGGGTTGGGCCGTTGCGTTGGGCCGTTTGGGTTGGGGGGCGGTTGGTGGTTGGGTGGGTTTGGGTTGGGCGGGGGTTGGGCGGTTGGGTTGGGCGGTTTGAGGTTTGGTTGGGTTGTGACGGTTGGGTTTGGGTTGGGCAGGTTGGTTGGGGTTGGGTTGGGGTTGGGGGTTGGTGTTGGGTTAGCGGGGTTGGGTTGGGTTGGGTGAGTTAGGCGGTTGGGTTGGGTTTGGATTGGATTAAGCGGTTGGGTTCTGTTGGGTTGAGTTGTGGTATTGCGTGGTTTGGGTTGGGTTGGGCGGTTGGGTTGGGTTGGGCGGTTTGATTGAGTTGGGTTAGGTTGGGCGGTTGGATGGGGGGTGGGTTGGGTTGGAGTTGGGTTGGGCGGGCGGATTGTGTTGGGTTGGGTTGGGTTGGGCAGTTTTGGGTTGGGTTGGGGGTTTGGGTGATTGGGTTTGGGTTGGTCGGTTTGGGTTGGGTTGGGCGGTTTTGGGCGGTTGAGTTGGGTTTGGGTTGGGCGAGGGTGGGGCAGTTGGGGGGGGGGGGGGCAGGTTTGGGTTAGGCTGTTGGGTTGGGGGGTTGGGTTGGGGCAGTTAGGGGGGGCAGTTGGGTTGGGTTGGGCGGGGTTGGGTTGGGCGGGCGGTTGGGTTGGGTTGGGCATTGGGTTGGGTTTGGGCGGTTGGGTTGGGTTATTGGATTAAGCGGTTGGTTGGGCGGTGAGTTAGGGCGGTTGGGTTGGGTTGGCGTTGGGTTGGGTTGAGTTGGGTTGGGTTGGTTGGGCGTTGTTGGGTTGGGTTGGGGGCGGGTTGGGGCGGTTGGGTTGGGTTGGGCGGTTGTGGTTGGTTTGGGGCGTTGAGGTTGGGTTGGGCGGGAGTTGGGTGGGGAGGTGGGCGGTTGGGTTGGGTAGTTCGGGTTGGGCAGTGGGGCGGTTGGGTTGGGCTGGGTTTGGGGCGGTTTGGGTTGGGTTGGGCTGGGTGGGCGGTTGGGTTTGGGTGGAGTTGTCTGGGCGGTTGGTCGGTTGGGTTGGGCGGGTTGGGTTTGGTGGTATTGGGCGGTGGGTTGGGCAGGGGTTGGCTTGGGTTGGGTGGTTGTAGTGGGTTGTGTTGGGGGGGTTGGGTTGGGCAGTTGGGTTGGGGGAGGTTTTGGGTTGGATTGGGCACGTTGGGTTGGGGCGTTTGGTTGGGTTGGGCGAGTTGGGTTGGGTTTTGGGCAGGTTGGGTTGGGTTGGGCAGTTGGGTTGGGTTGGTTGGGTTGGGTTAGGCGTTGGGTTTGTCCAGATTGGCGGTTGGGTTGGGTTGGGCGGTTGGGTTGGGCGGTTGGGTTGGGTTTGCAGTTGGGCATATGGGTTGGGCGGTTGGGTTGGGCATGGGTTGGGTTTGGGAGGGGTTGGGTTGGGTAGGTTGTGTGGTGAGGGCAGGTTGGGTTGGGCGGTTGGAATTGTGGGGGGGGCGGTTGGGTTGGGTTTGGGTTAGCAGTTGGCGTTGGGTTGGGTTGGGTGTTTGGTTAGGGTTGGGTTGGTTGGGCGGTTTTGAGGTTGTTGGGTGGGCAGTTGGGTTGGGTTTGGCGGTTGGGGATGGTTGGGTTGGGCAGTTGGGTTGGGTTGGGTTGGGTTGTTGGGTTGGGTTGGGGCGGTTGGGTGGGGTCGGTTGGGGATTGGTTGGCAGTTGGGTTGGGTTGGGAGGGTTGGGTTGGGTTTGGGTTGGGTTGGGCAGTTGGGTTGGGTTGGGCGGGCAGTTGGGTTGGGCGGTTGGATTGGGCAGGTTGGGTTGGGTTGGGGGCGGTTGGGGTTGGCGGTTGGGTTGGAGCGGTTGGGTTGGGTTGGGCGGTTGGGTTGGGTAGTGGGTGGGTTGGGGGGTTGGGTTGGTTGGGTTGGGCGGGTAGCCGAGTTGGGTTGGGCGGTTTGGGCGGTTGGGTTGGGCAGTTGGGTGGGCCCCCCAGGTGGGTTGGGGCGGTTGGGTTGGGTTGGTTGGGTTGGGCAGTTGGGTTGGACGGTTGGGTTGGCGGTTGGTTGGGGGCGGTTGGGTTGGGTTGGGTGGGCGGTTGGGTTGGGCAGGGTTGGGTTGGGCAGTTGGGTTGGGCAGGGGGGATTGGGGCAGTTGGGTTGGGCTGTTGGGTTGGGGGTTGGGTTGGGCAGTTGGGTTGGGTGGTTGGGTTGGGCTTTGGGTTGGGGGGCATTTGGGTTGGGCAGGGTTGGGCAGTTGGGTTGGCTCGGGCAGTTGGGTTGGGTTGGGGGCAGATTGGGTTGGGCAGGTTGGGTTGGGTTGGGCGGTTGGGTTGGGTTGGGTTGTTGGGTTGGGTTGGCGGTTGGGTTGGGTTGGGTTGGGCGTTGGTTGGGCGGTTTGGGTTGGGCATTGGTGGGCGGTTGTGTTGGTGTGGTTGGTGGTGGGACAGGTTGGGTTTGCGGTTGGGTTGGGCGGTTTAGGGTTCGGGCGGTTGGGTTGGGCGGTTGGGTTGGGATTGGGTTGGGTTGTTGGATTTTGGGTGCGGTTGTTGAGTTGGGGTTGGGTTTGGCAGTTGGGAGGTGGGTTGGGTTGGTTGTTGGGCGGGGTTGGTTGGCGGTTGGTTGGGGGGCTGGTTTGGTTTGGGCGGGGTTTGGTGGGTTGGGTTGGGATGAGGGTTGGGCAGTTGGGTTGTTGGGTTGAGGTGGGGCAGTTTTGGGTTGGGCAGATGGGTTTGGGGTATGGGTTGGGTTGGGTGGGCAGTTGGGTTGGTTGGGTCAGCTGGTGGGTTGGGGCGGTTGGGTTGGGTTGGGTTGGGTCGGTTGGGTTGGGCGGAATTGGTTGGGGGCCCTTGGGTTGGGTTGGGCGGTTGGGCAGTTGTTGGGCAGTTGGGTTGGGCAGTTGGGTTGGGTTGGGCGGTTGGGTGGGCGGTGGATTGGGTTGGGTTGGGCATTGGGTGGGCGGTTGCAAGTTGGGCGTTTGGGTTGGTTGGGGGGCGGTTAGGTTGGGTGGTTGGGTTGGGCCAGTTGGGTTGGGTTGGGTTGAGTTGGGTTGGCGGTGGGTTGGGTTGGGTTGGGTTGGGTTTGGGTTGCGCGGTTGGGTTGGGCGGCTTCTGTGTTGGGCATTGTGGGTTGGGCGGTTGGGTTGGGGGTTGGGTTGGGTTGGGTTGGGTTGGGCAGTTGGGTTGGTTGGGCAGATTGGGTCGGGCGGTGGGTTTGGGCGGTTGGGATAGTTGGGTTGGGCGGTTGGGTTGGGTGCGGGATTGGGCGGTTGGATTGGGCGGTTGGGGCGGTTGGGGTGGGTTGGCGTGTTGGTTTTTTGGGCAGTTGCTGGGGGTGGGTTGGGCGGTTGGGTTGGGTTGGTGTTGGGTTGGGGTTTGGGTTGGGTTGGGCGGTTGGGTTGGGTTGGGTTGGGGTGGGTTGGATTGGGTTGTTGGGTTGGGTTGGGCAGTTGGGTGGGGCAAGTTGGGTTGGGTGGGTTGGGTTGGGCGGGTTGGGTTGGGCGGTTGGTTGGGCATGTTGGGTTGGGTTGGGCAGCGGTTGGGGGGGTTGGGATTGGGTTGGGTTGGGCGGTTGGGTTGCACAGTTGGGTTGGGGTTGGGGAAGATGGGTTGGGCGGTTGGATTGAGGGTTGGGCGGTGGGTTGGGTTGGGTTGGGCGGTTGGGAGTTTGGGTTGGGCGGTTGGCTGGGTGGGTTGGGCGTGGGTTGGGCGGTTCTTTGGGTTGGGTTGGGCGGTTGGGTTGGGTTGGGTTGGTTTTTTGGTTGGGTTGGGCATTGGGAGTTGGCGGTTGGGTTGTTGGGCGTTGTTGGGTTGGTATGGGGTTGGGCGGTTGGGTTGGGCGCTTGGGTTGGGTTGGGCGGGTTGGGTTGGGTTGGGCGGTTGGGTTGGGTTGGCAGTTGGGGTTGGGTTGGGCGTTGGGTTGGGTTGGGCGGATTTGGTTGGGTGGTTGGGTTTGGGGGCGGGTTGGGCGGTTGGCAGTTGGGTTGGGTGGGGGGCGGTTGGGTTGGGGGTTGTGTTGGGCAGTTGGGTTGGGCGGGTTGGGTGGGGGGGGCGGTTTGGGCTGGGTTGGGTAGTTTTGGGTTGGGTTGGCGGTTGGGTTGTGAGTTGGGTTGGGTATGGGTTGGGTTGGTTGGGGGTTGGGCTGGGAGTTGGGTTGGGGCGGGGTTGGGTTGGGTGGTTTGGGTTGGGCACGGCGGCACATCGGTGGGACTCACCACGTGGCAGTAGCCGGCCTGCAGGTTCCACGAGCAGTTGTTGGGACACGGCAGGTCGGGGCAGTCTGGACCGACACCCCCTTCCCGGCACCGGCAGACCCCGCCCCGGCACAGCTGGTGTGGCAGGCACGGCGGCTGGCACTCCTGTAGCTGGTAGGTTGCGTTGAAGCCGGGCCACGGTGTTCCAGCCGGGCGAGACACGTTTGCCTCCAGGTACACGATCAGCACGCCTGCAGCAGAGGGAGTAGGGAGGGGATGACAACGGTGAGCGTGGGAACCATGCGGTCAACCTGGAGGGGGAGCGGTCCCCACGCCCATCTTCCATATCTCTCGTCTCCCTCTCCCCTGGTTCTCAGCTTGAAGAATGGTCTCGACGTTACCCATTCCTTCTCTCCAGAGATGCTGCCTGACCGCTGAGTTACTCCAGCAATTTGTTCATGTTCAATAGTGATAGGAGCAGAATTAGGCCTCAAATCACTCTACTCGCCATTCAATCGTGGCTGATCTACCTCTCCCTCCCCAACCCCATTCTTCCTGCCTTCTCCCCATAACCCTGACAACCCCGCACTAATCAACAATCCATCTATCTCTCTCGACTTAAAAATTTCCACTGACTTGTGCCTCACACCACTCCGTCTGTGGCAACTAAAGAATCTCCACAGTGATTCACCGCTCCTTACTTTAATTCATTGGTAAAGAAATTCCCCTCCTCATCTCCTTCCTAACGGAACGTCCTTTAATTTCTGAGTCTGTGCCCTCTGGTCCTTGCCTAGATGTTGAGTTGCTGCCTTACACCCAGCTGGTGGAGGAACATCCTCTCCATACATCTTCACGCTATCCGGGGCCTCACTGGCGGGCAGCGGTAGAGTCGCTGCCTTTACAGCTCGAAAGCGCGCGGACGATCCCACACTAGACCCGGGTCAAATCCTGACCACAGCGCTGTCTGTAACGCAGTCTGGAAGTGGTGGGTCTCTGTGTGTGTTCGCTGTCTGTCCGTGTGATCTTGACTACAAAGACGTGCAGTGTTGTAGAGGATCGGCTACACAACCAATAAGTGTAAAAATTGTCCCGAGAGTGTGTGTGTGTGTGTTGTGTGTGTGTGATGTTTAGTGTGTGAGGGTGGGATAGTGTTAGTGTGTGGGTGTGTGTGTGTGTGTGGAGTGTGTGTGTGTGTGTAGTGTGTGTGTGTGTGGTGGGATAGTGTTAGTGTGGTGTGTGTGTGTGTGTGTGTGTGTGTGTGTGTGTGTGTGTGAGTAGGGATATTGTGTTAGTTGTGTGTGGTGTGTGTGTGTGTGTGGGATAGTGTTAGTGTGTGTAGTGTGTGTGTGTGTGTGTGTGTGTGTGTGTGTGTGTGGGATAGTGTTAGTGTGTGTGTGTGTGTGGGATAGTGTGTGTGTTGTGGGATAGTGTTAGTGTGTGTGTGTGTGTGTGTGTGTGTGTGTGTGGTGTAGTGTTAGTGTGTGTGTGTGTGTGTGGGTGTTGTGTGGTGAGGAGGATAGTGTTAGTGTGTGTGTGAGTGTGTGTGTGTGTGTGTGTGTTGTGATAGTGTGTGTGTGTGTGTGTGTGTGTGTTAGTGTGTGTGTGTGGTGTGTGTGTGTTGTGTGTGATAGTGTTAGTGTGTGATGTGTGTGTGTGTGTGTGTTGTGTGTGTGTGTGTGTGGGAGGTGGGATTGTTGTAGTGCTTTTGTCTGTGTGTGTGTGTGTGTGTGTGTGTGTGTAGGATAGTGTGTGTGTGTGTAAGTGTGTGTGTGTGTGTGTGTGTGTGTGTGTGTGTGTGTGTGTGTGTCGTGTGTGGGATAGTGTTAGTGGTGTGTGTGTGTGTGTGTGTGTGGATTGTGTTCGTGTGGAGTGTGATTTGTGTGTGCGTGGGTGTGTGTGTGTGTGTGTGTGGGATAGTGTTAGTGTGCGCGTGTATGTGTGTGTTGTTGGTGGTGTGTGTGTGTGGATATGTTAGCGATCGCTGGTCGGACACGGACCTGATGGCCAAAGGGTCTGTTTCCGCGCTGTATGTCCCTCCCTCCCCTCTCCCTCTTTCCCCCTCCCCTCCCCTGCCTCCATCCCCTCCCTCCCCCCGCCTCCCTACCCTCTCCCTCCTCCCCTCCCCTCCCCAGTACCCGGTGGGCTTCCACGGTGATGGGGTGCTCCTGCCCCCACCCACAGAACGCTCCGATGAGCTTGGGGTCAGCATGGATGCTGCTCTCCGGCGGCGAATCCGTCAGAAACCTCGGCACGCCGTCAAACACGTAGACATAGTCCTTCTGAGGGAGAAACATAGAACACATGGAGCACAGGTGCAGGGGAAGGCCATTCGGCCCTTCCATCAATACCATCACGGCTGATCATTCACAATCAGTACTCCGTTCCTGCTTTCTCCCCATATCCCTTGACTCCATGCCCAAAGAGCTCTATGCCATCAACATTATAGACAATAGACAATAGGTGGAGGAGGAGCCAGCACCGCCATTCAATGTGATCATGGCTGACCATCCCCAATCAGTTCCCCGTTCCTGCCTTCTCCCCATTAACCCCTGATCCCCTGACTCGCTATTAAGAGCCCCTATTAGCTTCTCTCTTTGAAAGCATCCAGAGCCTGAACCGGCCCTCCCACCGCCCTCTGAGGCAGAGGAATTCCACAGACTCACCACTCTCTGTGAGAAAAAGTGTTTCCTCGTCTCCGTTCTAAATGGCTTACCCCTTATTCTTAAACTGTGTGTGTGGCCCCTGGATCTGGACTCCCAATTCCAAATCGGGGAACATGTTTCCTGCCTCCAAGGCCCTTAACAAGTCTTATATGTTTCAATGAGATCCCCCTCTAATCTATTCTAAACATTCCCGAGTGTACAAGCCCAGCCGCTCCATTCTCTCAGCATATGTCAGTCCCTCCATCCCGGGAATTAACCTGGTGAACCTACGCTGGGCTCCCTCAATAGAACACGTTGAAAAAATTATCGGTGACAGTGGGTTTGACGCCAATGAGCGTAGCTTGACTTCTCCTGATGTAGGTGCAGTTGCCAAAAAAATGGCCCATGTTTCACAAAGTGAGACAGGCCCATAAAGCTCTCTTGAAACCTCCAGTGAATCGGCCTCCACTGCCTTCTGTGGCAGAGAATTCCACAGATTCACAACTCTCTGGGTGAAAAACGTTTTTCCTCACCTCAGTCCTAAATGGCCGAAACCTTATCCTTAAACTGTGTGATCCCTGGTTCTGGACTCCCCCTCAACATCGGGAACATGTATCCTGCCTCTAGCCTGTCCAATCCCATAAGAATTTTATATGTTTCTATAAGATCCCCTCTCATCCTTCTAAATTCCAGATCCAACTGAATGAGCCCTTTTTATAATCACAGCACGTTTGGGGGAAAACAGGCCCTTTGGCCCACCACCTCACTGCCGCCTCATCCCCACTAACCCAGATACTAGCCAGAGGT
Organism: Okamejei kenojei; assembly: GCA_035221665.1. NCBI lineage: Eukaryota > Metazoa > Chordata > Chondrichthyes > Rajiformes > Rajidae > Okamejei > Okamejei kenojei. The sequence goes on from JAVHYY010000789.1 coordinate 19,758, forward strand.
AAAGCATGTGATCAGGAGGCATCACCGCACGGTTTGGGAACGGCTCCATCCCGTAAGGAATCGCAGGGAATTGTGGACGCAGCCCAGACCGTCACACACGAAGCAACCTCCCTTCCATCGACCCATTCCACTGACTAACTCACGCATGCCTCGGCCAAGGCCAGCAGCAATTCATCGCGGACCAGTCTCACCCCCGGCCTCTCCCTCTCCTCCCCTCTCCCATCGGGCAAGAGGTACAGAAGTGTGAAAACGCACGCACACACCTCCAGATTCAGGGGCAGTTTCTTCCCGGCTGTTATCAGGCAACTGAACCATCCTACCACAACCAGAGAGCGGTCCTGACCTCCTATCCACCTCATTGGTGACCCTCGGACTATCCTTGATCGGGCTTGACCTTGCACTAAACGTTATTCCCTTATCCTGTATCTGTACGCTGTGGGCAGCTCGATTGTAATCATGTATTGTCTTTCCGCCGGCTGGTTAGCACGCAACAGAAGCTTTTCACTGTACCTCAGTACACGGGACAATAAACTCAACTCAAACTCAAATGAAAGAGAATAAACATGATTACAAACAAGCTGTCCACAGTGTACGGATAACGAATGAAAGGCAAAATAATTAGTGCAAGATGAGGAGGGAGGGGAGGGGATAGGAGAGGAGAGGAGAGGGGAGGGGAGGGTGGTAGGAGGGAGAGTGGGAGGAGAGGGGGGGCAGGAGGGGAGGGAAGGGGAGGAGAGGGGAGGGAAGGGGAGGAGAGGAGAGGAGAGGCAGAGGGGAGGGGAGAGAGAGGTGGAGGAGAGAGGAGTGAGAGGGAGAGGGAGAGCAGAGGGGACGAGAGGTGAGGGGAGAAGGGGAGGAGAGTAGTGGGCGGAGGAGAGGAGGAGGAGGAAGGAGTGAGGAGGGAAGGAGTGAGGAGGGGGAGAGGAGAGGGGGAGGGGAGAGGATTGAGGGGATTGAGAGGGGGGGGAGGAGAAGGAGAGGGGAGGAGAGGGGGGAGGGTGAGGGGAGGGGAGGGGAGGGGAGGGGAGGGGAGGAGAGGAGAGGAAGAGGAGAGGAGAGGAGAGGAGAGGAGAGGAGAGGGATCGGGATAGAGGAGAGGAGAGGGGAGGAGCGAGAGGAGGAGAGGAGAGGGGAGGAGAGGGGAGGCAGACGGGGACGAGGGTGAGAGAAGGTGAGGGGGAGGAGAGTAAAGAGGAGAGGGGAGGGTGAGGGGAGGAGAGAGAGAGGAGAGAAGAGGGGAGGAGAGGAGAGGAGAAGAGGGGAGGGTGAGAGGAGAGGAGAGGGGAGGAGAGGAGGAGGGGAGAGGAGAGGAGAGGAGAGGAGAGGGGAGGATGAGGAGATGAGGAGAGGAGAGAAGAGATGAGGAGGAGGAGAGCGAGAGGGGATGGAGGATGGGTGAGGGAGGGAGGAGTGGAGAGGAGGAGGAGAGGAGGGGGGAGGGATGAGAGAGGAGGAGACGGGAGAGGAGAGGAGACGGAGGGGAGGAGAGAGGGGTGAGGTGAGAGGAGAAGGTGAGGAGAGGAGAGGAGAGGGGAGGAGGAGAGGAGGATGGAGAGAGGAGGAGAGGAGAAGCGGGGAGTGGGAGAGGGAGAGGAGGGGAGGAGGAGGAGAAGGGAAGGGAGGAAGAGAGAAGAGGAGAGGGGAGGAGAGGGGAGAGGAGGGGAGGAGAGGAGGAAGCGGTGAGGAGAGGGAGGAGGGGAGGAGGAGGGAAGAGGAGAGGAGGAGAGGGAGGAGGTGGAGAGGATGAGGGGAGGGGAAGAGGAGAGGAAGGAGGAGAAGGGAGGGGAGGAGAGGAGAGGGGAGGAGAGGGGAGGAGAGGGGAGGGAGATGGAGGAGGGGAGGGAGGAGTGAGGAGGGGAGGAGAGGAGAGGAGAGAAGTAGGTGAGTGAGGAGAGGGGGAGGGGAGGAGTGAGGAGGAGGAGTGGGGTTGAGGAGGAGGGGTGAGGGGAGGGGGAGATGAGGGGAGGGAGGAGGAGCGGGAGGGGAGGAGAGGGGAGGAGGAGAGCAGGGAGGTTGGGAGGAGAGGGGAGGACAGGAGCAGGGAGGAGTGAGGAGGGGAGGAGTGAGGAGAGGGAAGGGGAGGCGCTTACCCCACACTCGAGGCTGATATCGGCATCCACAGTCAGGGTGATGGATGAGCAGGGCTGTGTGTCGGGACAGGGCTCCAGGGAGTCAGATATGGACAGCGCCCAGAGGCAGTAGGCAAGGCCGGTGGGGGAGATGCCAGTGCCCTTCATCGAGCCCAGGGCAGACGAGGTGATGTTGGGCAGTAGCACCCGGCCCCCACACTCCCGGTAACATGTACCCGCATCCCTGGGGGAGAGAGAGGGAGAGAGAGAGAGGGAGAGGGAGAGAGAGGGAGACAGAGAGAGAGAGACAGAGAGAGAGACAGAGACAGAGAGAGAGAGGAGAAGACAGACAGAGAGAGACAGAGAGATGAGAGAGAGAGTGAGAGACATGGAGAGAGACAGAGAAGAGAGAGAGAGAGGAGAGAGAGAGAGAGAGAGAGAGACAGAGACAGAGAGAGAGGGGTGGGAGGGAGGGAGGGAGGGAGAGAGAGAGGGAGAGAGAGAGAGAGAGAGGAGAGAGAGGCGGGAGGGAGGGACAGAGAGGGAGAGGAGAGAGAGACAGAGAGACGAGGAGTGAGAGACAGAGACAGAGAGAGAGAGAGAGAGACAGACCAGAGAGGAGTCGAGAGATGGAGAATTGAGAGAGAGAGAGAGAGGGGGGGAGGGTGGGAGGGAGGGAGAGAGAGAGAGAGAGAGAGAGAGAGAGAGAGAGAAGAGAGAGGGAGTTGAGGGTGTGAGAGAAGGAAGATAGAGAGAGAGAGAGAGAGAGAGAGGAGAGAGAGGAAACAGACAGACAGGACAGAGGGAGAGAGAAAGAGAGGGGGATAGATACAGAGAGAGAAACGTCAAACACAACCTCACTTGTCAAGAATAAATTGCGAAGCTTCAACAGGGTGACACGCGGCGCTTACTACAGGGGTGATACATGGGTGGGGGAGGGGTGATACGCGCTCGTCACTGGTGATACCAGGGGTGTTACAGTGACCAGTGATACAGGGGTGATACAGGGGTGATACAGGGGTGATACAGGGGAGATTACGGGTGGGGGAGGTGTGATTACAAGGTGGGGGAGGGGTGTGATACAGGGGGATTGTTACTGGTGACAGGGGTGATACAGGTGTGATACAGGGATCCAGTTTGATACATGGATGATACAAGTTTGAGCCGGGAGTTCACAGGGTGTACAGGGTCGTGATACAGGGGTGAAGCTACAGGGGTGTTTGTTACAGGGTGGGAGGGGTGATACAGGGGTGATACAGGGGGTGATACAGGGTGTTCTGGGATACAGGGGTGATACAGGGATAGATACAGGGTGGGGGAGGGGTGATCAGGGGTGATACAGGGGTGATACGGGGGTGTTCAGGGGTGTACAGGGTGATACAGGGGTGATACAGGTGTGATACAGGTGATACAGTTACAGGGGGTGGGGGAGGGGTTATACAGGGTGGGGGAGGGGTGACTACAGGGTGATTCAGTTACAGGGTGATACAGGGTGGGCGGAGGGGTGGGTGATACAGGGGGGGGGAGGGTGATACAGGGGTGTGGGTGTGATACAGGGTGGGGGAGGGGTGATACAGGGGTGATTACAGGTTGGTGATACAGGGGTGATACAGGGTGGGGGAGGGGTGATACAGGGTGATACAGGGTGTGATTCAGGGGTGATACAGGGTGGGGGGAGGGGTGATACAGGGGTGATACAGGGGTGGGGGAGTGCAGATACAGGGTGATACAGGGGTGATACAGGGGGGAGGGGGTGATACAGGGGTGATACAGGGGTGTTTACGTGGGGGAGGGGTGATACGGTGGGGGAGGGGTGATACAGGGGTGATACAGGTGATACAGGGGTGATACAGGGTGATACAGGGTGGGGGTAGGGGTGATACAGGGGAGATACAGGGGTGTACAGGGTGTGACAGTGGGGGTGATACAGGGTGATACGGGGTGTTACGGTGGGGGAGGGGTTACAGGTGGTGAACAGGAGGTTACAGGGGTGGGGGAGTGTGTGAGTGGGTGTGGGGGTGGGTGAGGGTTGGGGTAGGGGGGTGTGGAGGGTGTGGGGGTGAGGAGTGTGGAGTGAGGGGGGGGGTTAGGGGTGGGTGGGAGTGAGGTAGGGGTGGGGGTGTGGGTGTGGGTGGGGTGGAGGTGGGGTGTGGGGTGGTGGTGTGGATGTGAGGTGTGGGGGTGTAAGGGGTGTGGGGTGGTGTGGGGAGTGAGGGTTGGGGTGGGTGTGGTGGCAGTGAGGGTGAGGGGTGGGGGGGTGTGGGAGTGTGGTGTAGGAGTTGAGTGTGTGGGCACAGTAGTGACGGGGTGTGGGGTGGTGGGGAGTGGGGGTGGTGGGTTGTATGGGAGTGAGGGGTGTGGGTGTGGGTGTGGGAGTGAGGGGGTAGGGGTGGGGGGTGAGGGGAGTGCAGGGTGTGGGTGGTGTGGGTGTTAGGGAGTGGTGAGTAGGGTGGGGCGTGGGTGGGATGTGAGTGTTGTGTAGTATGGGTGAGTGATGTGCGGGGTGAGGTGGGAGAAGTAGATGGGGGTTCCAGTTGTGGGTATCTGGGAGTTATTGGGGATAGGGTGGGTGGGCGTGGGTATTGGCGAGTGAGGGTGGGGGTGCAGCTGTGATGGGGGTTGGTATTGGGGTGGAGGGGTGGGTGGTGGTCTCGGGTGTTGGAGGTGATATTTTAGTGAGGAGTGGGGGTATGGGTGTAGGGTGGTATGGGAGTGATCGGATAGTGAGGGTTGGGGCCGTGTGGGGTTGTGGGTGTGGAGAGGTGGGTGTGGGGAGGGGAGTATGGACTGCGTTCTTGTAATTTTTATTGGGTTTACTATCTTTTATTGGGTGTGGGAGTAGTGAGGGGTCGGGGGGGTGGGTACCCATTTCTATGGGTTTTATTTTAGGGGTGTGGGTGTGGAGTGAGGGGTGGGGTGGGGTGTGGGATGTGGGGGTGGGGGTGGGCGTTATGGGAGTGAGGGGTGGTTATTTTTATTTGGGGGTGGGTGTGTGGTATATTTCTATCGTGGGATTTTTGTAGTGGAGTTTATATTTCTATCTTGGAGGGGTGGGGGTGGGTGGGGTTGGGTATGGGAGTGGAGGGGTGGGGGGTGGTGGGGGTGGGTGGGGACATTTACTATCTTTTATGGAGTGTGGTGTGAGGGGTGAGGCAGGTGGGTGGGGGATTGGGTATGGGAGTGAGGGGTGGGGGGGGTGGGTGGGGGTGGGTGTGGGAGCGGTGCAGGGGGGGGGTGGGTATGGGACTAGTGAGGGGTATTTTATTTTGATATTTAGGGTGGGGGTAGGGGGTGGGTGTGGGACGTAGGGGGTGGGGGTTGGGGGGGTGTGGGTGTGGGTATGGGAGTGAGGGGTGGGGGTGGGGGGTTATGGGTGGTGTGGGTGTGATATTTTTAGTGAATGGGGGTATTTCTATCTTTTATTTATACTTTGTAGGGGTGGGTCCAGTTTACCGGGGGTCACCGTAGTATCCAGCAGCACAGATATGGCAGTGCTGCCCCTCGGTGTGGTGAGTGCAGTAGCAGTGGCCGGTGTGGCGGTCACACTCGCCCTGTGAAGCGATGCCGTGCCCGTTACAGGCGCAGCGCCGGCACCCCGCCTCACCGCTGCCGTTGCCGTAGCTGCCGGGCCGGCACTCCTCACAGTGATCGCCCATCGTCCAGTCTGTAACAGTGGAGGGGTGAGGGGTGAGGGGTGAGAGTGTGTCCCGGACACCGTCCCTCACTCTCCCTGCGTCTGCCCGCGGACACACTCACACACGCACATACACATACACACAGACGCACGCACACACACCCACACACAGACGCACGCGCACCCACGCACGCGCACACGCACGCACCCACACGCACGCACCCACATGGACGCGCACGTGAACGCACGCACCCACACGGACGCAGCCGTGCAACCCGCACACACAGACGCGCACACCCCACGGACTCGCACACCACGGACTCGCACACCCACGGACGCGCACACCCCCCGCGCACAACACATCCCCGCGGCACACACCCCGCTCACACCCACCCACGCACACCCACCCACGCACACCCACCCACGCACAACCACCCACGCACGCACACAAAAACACCCACGCACACACGCACCTCAGGGCTGAGGCACTCCGCCACGCACAACACCCCGGCGCACGCACTACACCAGGCTATCACACTCCACAACGCACGCACACACCCAGTCATACACCCACGCACGCACACCCACCCGCATGCGCGCATACACTCACGCACGCACCCACCCACATCTCAACGCACGCATCCACACCCACACCAATGCACGCACGTACCCACACACGCATCCGCACGCACGCAGGCACGCATGCACACACACACACCCACACACTAATGCACACCTGTACACACACCCACACACTAATGCACACCTGTACACACACCCATGCACCCACCCACGCACCCACACCCACGCACCCAGGCACGCACGCGCACACACACACCCACGCACACACACGTTCGGGGACCAGACCCAACGGGTCTGCACTTGGTCTAATATATTACTAAAATTCTGATCTTGGCCGGTTTTGGCTCGCTGTGCTGTGATTTCCGAGAGAAAACCGCCACCTGCGGCCGTCATTTTTGGCCAGCTCGCACAGATCCCCCCTCCGCCTTCCCGGACCAGAGGATTTTTCCCATCGATGAAAAATCAGAGATATTAATGTTTGAAACAAATTCCCCGTGTTGTTTTCCCTCTATTCTCTCTGTTGCTGCCCCTGCTGGAGGGAGGTGGAGGGACTATAAAACCAGGAAGTGGTGTGCCTCACTCAGTCTCTGCAAGATGGAGGAAGCCAGAGGGTCACGTCTTTCTGAGCTCTGAATAGCACTGGACACATGTCTACTCAACTGTGAGTGCCCTTAATGTGGTTTGAAAATGAAAATATGGTTGGTTTGAAGTAAAAAGGCACTGCCTGCAAATGTTTGTTTGCGTGCTTTGGCTTGAAGTTAAAAGGCACTACAGCAAATGGTGGCTTAGGGGCTTTGGGTAACCTCCTGTTTGCACTGTATATTGATTTTAGATAAAACGCTACCACTTACGGCTGTGATTTTTGGCCATCTTACTCAGCATGTGCAGAGGATTCTTCCCATCAATGGAAAATAAAAGTGTTATTAGTGTTTAAAAAATGTTGAGAATCTCTCTCCTGTCATGAAGGCCACACCTTTTCCAGTGGGAGGGGTTATAAAACCCGGAAGTGTGGGTGTGGCTCAGTCTCTGCATGATGGGGGAGGGAGAGGTCACGACCCTGTCTGAGCTGTGAATAAACTGAACACACTGAATGTCTACGGAACTGTGAGTGTGGTGTTTTGTGTGGTTTTATGTGGTTTTTACCCTGCTTGAAATGGTATGAGTACACTGCATCTGAATGTGGTGCCTGCACCCCTGCATGCAAATGGTATGAAAACCTGTACTATTTCGATTTATGGTACCTTGCACCAGCTCGCGAAAATGTGGTTGATGAATACTGCACTTGAATTTGGTGGCCCTTGAGGCACCCTGCTTAAGTGGTATAGAAACTGCACTTGAATTTGGTGCTTTTGCACCCTGCTTGAAATGGTAGAAAATGGGATTTGAATTTGGTGGCCTTGCACCCTGCTTGAAATGGAATTTCAAGGATAGCCATGAGTCAACGGCCAACCCACCAGCCGTGGATTGAGCTGCCACCCCAAGAACCCATACCAGCGCTCCAGAAAGCCCCCTCCACTTGGCCACCAATATTGGAATTGGTGGGAGAGGTGGAATATTGCGTTGGGGACCAGCCCTCCCGTTGTGAACATGGGACCCAACGGGTCCCACTTATTCTATGTATAAAATTATAAAAGGACTGGACAAGCTTATTTAAAAGGACTGACCAGCGAGATGCCAGGAAAAATGTTTCCCCAGGTTGGCGAGTCCAGAACCAGGGCTACAGCTAGAATACAAGGAGGCCATTAAAAAACTGAGGTATGAAAAAACTTTTTCCCCATGGAGAGTTTGGAAATTGTGGAATTCCCTCCACAAGGCATGCAGCCAGGTCACTGGATTGATTTAAGAGAGGTGGAATAAGCTCTAGGGCTATGGGAGTACTAGGGATATGGGAGAAAGGCAGCACAGTTATTGATTGGACGATCAGCCATGATCACATTGAAAGGCGGCTGGCTCGAAGGCCGAATGGCCTCGTCCGCCACCTAATTTATGTTTCTATGATGAACTTTGATATGCCATTACTTGTAACCAAATGTCCCGATGCCTTTGAATATGTAAAAGTCCTTGTACCAAATGTCCATGCCTTTGATGCAGCTGAGGTGACGGGACAGCTCAGACGCATCCTCTAGTAACGTGTATTCACTGTGGGTAGACAAAAGTGGCTGGAGAAACTCAGCGGGTGCAGCAGCCTCTATGGACAGGAAAGGCAACTTTCTGGCGCGAAACTCTTCTTCAGAACTGAAGTGGGTGGGGGGGGGGGGTAGGATAAGAAAGGAAAAAGGAAGAGGAGGAGCCCGAGGGCTGAGGGAGAGCTGAGAAGGGGAGGAGACATCAAGGGCAACCGGAAATTGGAGAATTCAATGTTTATGCCACTAGGGTGCAGACTGCCCAAGCGGAATATGAGGTTCTGCTCCTCCAATTTCCGTGTTACTCACGTTCTGGCCGTGGAGGAGGCCCAGAACAGAAAGGTCGGATTGGGAATGGGAGGGGGAGTTGAAGTCCTGAGCCACTGGGAGATCAGGTTGGTTAATGCGGGCCGAGCGGAGGTGTTCGTCAAAACGATTGCCAAGCCTACTCTTGGTCTCACCGATGTAGATCAGCTGACACCTAGAGCAGCGGATGCAGTAGATGAGGTTGGAGGAGGTGCAGGTGAACCTCTGTCGCACCTGGAACGACTGCTTGGGTCCCTGAATGGAGTCGAGGGGGGGGGAGTTAAAGCGACAAGTGTAGCATCTCTTGCGGTTGCAGGGGTAAGTGCACGGGGAGGGGGTGGTGCGGGAGGGAAGGGAATTCTCTGTACCTCTGACTATGACTAATGTTTGTGGAATGTGCTAAAGTGACAAAAAAAATGATATAATACGATGTAATTCTGTGTTCGGGGAAGTGGGCTGAGGAGAGTGAAGTGTCTGTGTTGCTGGGGTTCCTTACCACTTCCATCAGCCCATAATAAGTTTTGAACTGGTCTACCAACCGTTTTGTGAGTTGTCTGTTTATTAAGAAGCAAACCCGTTTGTTTGAATAAAAGTAACTTTTTCATCCATTTCCTCCAACAGTCCAAAGAGGTACAGTATTTGTCGGTGAATTGGCTTGGTGTAAGCGTAAAACTGTCTCTAGTCCGTGTGTGTGTGAGATAGTGTTAGTGTGCGGGGATCGATGGAGAGCGCGAAGGGATGGAAGGGCCTGTATCTCTAAACTGAACAAACAAATTCTATGTTATCCCACTTTCTCATTCACTCCCTGCACACTAGGGACAATTTACAATCTTACCAAAGCCAATGAACCTAGAAACCCGCACGCATTTGAAGTGTGGGAGAAACATACCGGGTAGCCCGGAGTAAACCCACGCAGGTCACGGGGAGAGCGTGCAAACTGCGTACAGACAGCACCCGTGGTCGGGATGGGACCCGGGTCACTGGCGCCGCGAGGCAGCAGCTCCACCCGCTGCCAGTTGGGGACGTTGCGCAGGCAGTGCGGTTACCTTGGCACTGGTCGCAGGTGCCGACGCCAGCCGCTGCACAGGTGCTGTGGAAATTGCAGCCGCAGTCCACGTCGCATTCCGTGGCGGTCAGGTTCAGCGACGTGACGTTGGACGTCCAGCCCAGCGCACACACGCAGGAGAAATGCGGCGGGCCGCTGCAGTGACCATGCACGCACTCATTGCGGCATCTGTGGGGACAGAGGGCAAGAGGGTGGGCCATTGCAGCATAGAAACATAGACAATAGGTGCAGGAGGAGGCCATTCGGCCCTTCGAGCCTGCACCGCCCTCCAATATGATCATGGCTGATCATCCAACTCAGTATCCTGTGCTTGCCTTCTCTCCATACCCCCTGATCCCCTCTCTACTACCCCCTACTGTTATCTCACCTCCTGACCTCTTTCCCCCTCTCCTACCCTCCACCTCATCCCCCTCCTACCACGCTCCCTCCCTCCCTTACTCTTATACTGTAGCAGTGGGCAACTGCCCTCTACTCCACTCTACTATCTACCTCCTACTCCGACTCACTACCCCACCCCTCCCCCTGCCTCCCCTCTCTCCCCCCTACCCCTCACCCCCCCTCGCTCCCCGTACTCACGTGCTGTTGCAGTGGGCACTGCCCCTTCTCATCACCTCAGACCTCCTCACCCTCTCTCACACCCTCCCCCTCCTCTCACCTCTCTCTCCTCTCCTCCCCCTTCTCACCCCCCCCATCACCCCCCCTCGCTCACGTGCTGTTGCAGTGGGCACTGCCTTCTTCACCCCTCAACCTCCTTACTTCTACCCTCTCACCCCCCCTTCCCTCTCCCCCCCCCTCCCCTCACGTGCTGTGCAGTGGGCACTGCCTCTTCTCTCACCCCCCCTCCCCTCTCACACCCCCTCTCTCACCCTCTCCATCTCCCCTCCCCTCTCTCCCCTCACCCCCTCCCTCTCCCCCTCGACCCTCTCACCCCCCCCCTCCCCTCTCACCCCCCCTCCTCTCTCCCCCTCACTCACGTGCGGTTGCAGTGGGCACGACCGTCTCCGGCATACCCCTGCCCACACTGGCACTGGAATGAATGGAAGGTGTTGGTGCAGCTGGCAAAGGGGTGGCAATCGTGAAGCTGCAGCCGGCACTCGTCGATATCCGGGCACACTGCGTACGACCAGGCCACTGCCCCGCTGCCCGACAGGTTCCCCTGCACCCGCACTGCGCTGGCACAGTCCGGGTACCCCCGCAGGCTGGAGAAATCACCCGGCACACACCTGGCACAAGGAAGGAGGCGGTTAGAGGGTCTGGGCACTGCCACGCCACGCACGCACACACGCACCCACGCACACACGCGCTCACACACGCACGCACCCACACCCACACGCGCGCTCACCTCACGCACGCACCCACTGCACCAACTCAACCACGCTCACACACGCACACTCCCGCTCACGCACGGCGCACCCACGCCGGCACACTCGCGCTCACACACGCACGGCACACCCACGCACGCACGCACACACGCACACACGCGCGCTCACGCGCGCTCACACACACACGACCCCACGCACACACTCGCGCTCACACACACATGCCACCCACGCACGCAATCGCGCTCACAAAACGCGTGCTCACACACGCACGCACCCACGCACCACTCGCGCTCACGCACGCACCCACGCACACTCTCCAGCGCTCACACAAGCACGCACCCACGCACACACTCGCGCTCACACAACGCACGCACAACCCACGCACACAATCGCATTCACGCTCACACACGCACACACCCACGCACTCTCACATTCAAGCTCACATAAGCAATGCACACACACGCATGCACACTCCCGCTCACACGCACCCACACTCGCGCTCACACGCACCCACACCCATGTACACACACTCGCGCTCACACACACGCACGCACACACACGGACACACGCACGCACACTCACGCTCACACTCACGTACGCACATACACGCACACACTCATGAGCATGCACACACCCACTCACGCCACTCAAGCGCACACACACTCACACTCACACACGTGCACAGACACGGACACACACACGCACACACACAAACACACGGACGCACACCCACACACAGACACATGGACAGCACACACACACCACAAACACAACACACACACAGGGACACATGGACGCACTACACACACACCATGGGCGCACACTCACACACACACTGATTCTATCGTAAACTGTTGTCTGCTATATTCCTGTCCCTTCCCCACCCCCCCTACTCCATCCTTCTCTCCCACCCCCTCTCCCTCACTCATCGTGGCTTGGTTCGGCAACGAGCGCCCTGGAGAGGAAAAGACTACAAAGAGTAGTAAACACTGCCCAGTCCATCATCGGCTCTGACCTTCCTTCCATCGAGGGGATCTACCACAGTCGCTGCCTCAAAAAGGACCCACACCATCCTGGCCACACACTCATCTCCCCGCTACCTTCAGGTAGAAGGTACAGGAGCCTGAAGACTGCAACGACCAGGTTCAGGAATAGCTACTTCCCCACAGCCATCAGGCTATTAAACCTGGCTCGGACAAAACGCTGAACATTAATACCCCTCCATCTGTTTATTTGCACTTTATCTATTTATTCATGTGTGTATATATTTATATAATGGTATATGGACACACTGATCTGTTCTGTATTCATGCCTACTATGTTCTGTTGTGCTGAAGCAGAGCAAGAATGTCATTGTCCTGTCAGGGACACACGACAATAAACTCTCTTGAATCTCTCCCCTCTCCCCCCCCCCCCTCCTCCTCTCCCCCACCCCCCCCCCCCCCCATGCGTGGGTTATGGGCACCTGCCGATGGTGGGATTGTCAGCGTTGCCGCACCAGCCACACTGGAAGTTCTGCACACACTCCTGGCAGCCGGTGAAGTCGGCACAGTCCCGGCACTGCTTCACCGAGTGGATGCTGCAGAGAAAACAAACGCTGGGACACGGCGAGCCGGGGGGGAACGATCCGGGGCGTCAGGAGGGCACGGAGACAAGGGGCACAGAGACAAGGACACGGGGAGCCAGGGCATCAGGAGGGCTCGGAGACAGGGGGCACGGAGACAAGGACACGGGGAGCGGGGGGGAACGATCCGGAGTGGGCATCAGGAGGGCACGGAGACAGGGGGCAACGGAGACAAGGACAAACGGGGGGAGCCGGGGGGAACGATCCGGGTCGTCCGGAGGGCACGGAGACAGGGGCACGGAGACAGGGGGCACGGGAGACAAGGACACGGGGAGCCGGGGGGAACGAATTCCGGGGGCATCAGGAGGGCACGGAGACAGGGGGCACGGAGACAAGGACACGGGGAGCCGGGGGGGAACCGAATCCGGGCATCAGTCGAGGGCATCAGGGCAGGAGACAAGGAAACGGAGACAATCCGGGGCATCAGAGGGCACGAGACAGGGGGCACGGAGACAAGGACACGGGGAGCCGGGGGGGGAACGATCCGGGTCGGGGGGGTTGTCAGGAGGGCACGGAGACATGGACACGGGAAGCCGGGGGGGAGAACGATCCGGGGCATTCAGGAGGGCACGGAGCAGGGGGCATGGAGACAAGGGGGTACGGAGACAGGGGGGGAACGATTCCGGGCGGATCGGGCATGCAGACAGCACATGTAATATCATAACAGGAGGTACGGAACACCATGGGGGTACAAGGGACACTTCCGGGACAGGGGGGAACGTCAGGAGGGCGTCAGGAGGGCACGGAGACAGGGGTCACGGAGACAAGGGACACGGAGAAGGGGCTAGGGAACGATTCCGGGGTATCAGGAGGGGCACGGAGACAAGGACACGGAGACAGGGGGGGGGAACGATCCGGGGCGTCAGGAGGGCCGGAGACAGGGGTCACGGAGACAAGGACACGGAGACAGGGGGAGAACGAATCCGGGGCGTCAGGAGGGCACGGAGACAGGGGTCAGGGGGCACCGACAGGGGTCAGAGGGCACCGGGACAGGGGTCAGAGGGCACGGAGGTCAGGGGGCTCGAATAGTAAACGCTGAACGTTGGGATAGTCCCAGCCTCAACTACCTCCTCCGGCAGCTCATTACATACACCCACCACCCTCTGTGTGGAAAAGTTGCCCCTCACATCCCTATTAAATCTTTTCCCCTTCACCTTGAACCCATGTCCTCTGGTCCTCGATTCCCCTACTCTGGGCAAGAGACTCGAGCCAATCTATTCCTCTCATGATTTTATACATGTGATGACATATGTTAACGTACGATGAGCGTTTGTCGGCGCTGGGCCTGTACTCGCTGGAGTTTAGAAGGATGAGTGGGTACCTCATTGAAACGTACAGAATAGTGAAAGGCCCGGATAGAGTGGATGTGGAGAGGATGTTTCCACTAGTGGGAGAGTCTAGGACCAGAGGGCACAGCCTCAGAATTAAAGGACGTTCCTTTAGGAAGGAGATGAGGAGGAATTTCTTTAGCCAGAGGGTGGTGAATCTGTGGGATTCGTTGCCACAGGCGGCTGTGGAGGCCACAAGTCAGTGGATATTTTTAAGGCAGAGATAGGATAGATTGGTTGATTAGTGCGGGATGTCGGTTGCAGGGTTACGGGGATGAGGGGCAGGAGAAATGGGGTTAGGAGGGGAGAGATAGATCAGCCATGATTGAATGGCGGAGTAGACTTGATGTGCCGAATGGCTGCTCCCATCACATGACCTTATGAAGCTGGTGGTCAGAAGGCCATGAGGTGGAGTATAACATAAGACGTTATTGAAGTCACATTCCCATCCTGCTTCCTGTAAGGACTCCATCCCCTATTCCCAATTCCTCTGTCTACGCCACATCTGCTCCCAGGATGAGGTATTCCACACCAGGTCATCACAAATGGCCTCATTCTTCAGGGAACGGGGGTTCCCCTCCCCTACTATAGATGAGGCTCTCACCAGGGTCTCCTCCATACCCCGCAACACTGCCCTCTCTCCCCATTCCCCCACTCGCAACAAGGGCAGCGTCCCCCTGGTCCTCACCTTTCATCCCACCAGCCGGCAAATACAACACATAGTCCTCTGTCATTTTCGCCACCTCCAACGTGACCCCACCACACACCACATCTTCCCATCTCCTCCCCGTCTGCTTTCCGCAAAGACCGCTCCCTCCGTAACTCCTTGGTCAATTCTTCCCTTCCCTCCCGCACCACCCCCTCCCCGGGCACTTTCCCTTGCAACCGCAAGAGATACTACACTTGTCGCTTCACCTCCCCCCTCGACTCCATTCGACCCAAGCAGTCATTCCAGGTGCGACAGATGTTCACCTGCACCTCCTCCAGCCTCATCTATTGCATCCGCTGCTCCAGATGCCAGCTGATCTACATCGGTGAGACCAAGCGGAGGCTTGGCGATCGTTTCGCCGAACACCTCCGCTCGGTCTGCAAAAACCAACCCGACCTCCCGGTGGCTCAGAACTTCAACTCCCCCTCCCATTCCACATCCGCCCTCTGTGTCCTGGGCCTCCTCCACGGCCAGAGTGAACAACACCGCAAGTTGGAGGAACAGCACCTCATATTCCGCTTGGGGAGTCTGCATCCTCTGGGCTTGAACACTGAATTCTTCAATTTCAGGTAGTCCCTGCTTTCTCCTCCCCCTCCCAGCTCTCCCTCAGTCCACTGTCTCCGCCTCTTCCTTTCTTCTTCCCGCCCCCCACCCTCACATCAGTCTGAAGAAGGGTCTCGACCCGAAACGTCGCCTAATTCCTTCGCTCCAGAGATGCTGCCCTCACCCGCTGAGTTTCCCCAGCATTTTTTGTCTTGCTTTAGAGTATTGTGTCCAGTTCTGGGCACCGTGTTACAGGGAAGGTATTGTCAAGCTGGAAAAGGTTCAGAGAAGATTTACGAGGATGTTGCCGGGGCTAGAGGGTGTGAGCTTCAGATTCCTTGGAGCGCAGGAGGATGAGGGGAGATCTTATAGAGGTGTATAAAATCATGACAGGAATAGATCGGGTAGATGCACCGAGTCTCTCGCCCAGAGTAGGGGAATCGAGGACCAGAGGACATGTGTTCAAGGTGATGGGGAAAAGATTTAATAGGATCCCGAGAGGCAACTTTTCCACACAAAGGGTGGTGGGTGAAGGGGGGGGGGATAGAGGAAAGGGGAGAGAGAGGAGGGGGGTAGTAGAGGAGGGGGCAGAGAGGGAGGGGAGAGAGGGGGCAGAGAGGGGGGTGCAGAAGAGAGAGGGAGGTGGCAGAGGGAGGGGGGCAGAGAGGGAGTGGGGGCAGAGAGGGAGGGGGGCAGAGAGGGAGGGGGGAGAGAGGGAAGGGGGATGAGAGGGGAGGTGGGGAGAGAGAGGGGAGGGGGGAGAGGGGAGGAGGGAGGGGAGAGGAGGGAGAGAGAGGGAGTAACTTGGGGCCAGCGAGGTTAGAGGGAGGGGGGGAGAGGGGGGGCAACAGGCAGGGGGTGGGGGAGGGGGAGAGAGAGGAGGGAGAGGGTAGGGGGGGGAGGGGAGGGGAGAGAGAGAGGGAGGGGCAGATCGAAGGGAGGGGGAGTGGGTTTTTACCTGTCGTACCAGTCGGTACACTGCCCAGATGGGTACTTTGCCAGGTAGGTGGTGAAAGAGGGAAGCAGGTGTTTGTCGACTGGCACCAGGCGCATTGGCTGGAGTTGCTCAGACAATCTCGGCACGTCGCCACTGTCTGTGGTCACAGAAGACAGAGAGAGAGAGACCGTGGTGTCACCAGCGTAAACCCACGGCAGACGGTGTGGAACGTACCGGCGGCACGGTGTGTTTGTGGGGAACAATACATGTGGGGCACGGTGGGGGGGGAACGTACGCATGGCGAGGTGGAGAACGTACGCGGGGTGTGTTGTGGGGAGCATACGCGGGGCACAGCGAGGAACTGTACGTGTGGCGGGAAACGTACGCGGGGCGTGGTGGGGGAGCATACGCGGGGGCACGGTGGGGAACGTACAACGGGGCACGGTGGGGAACGTACACTGGGGCACGGTGGGGGAACGTACACGGGCACGGTGGGGAACGTTACATGTGGGGTGCTGTGGGGGAATGTATACGTAACGTGGGGCAAAAAAAAACGGAAGAGGTGTGGTGAACGGTGGGGAGCGTACGTGGGGGGGGCACGTTTACACGGGGGGGCACGGTGGGAACGTACACGTGGACGGTGGGGAACGTTAACGGGGCACGGTGGGGAACGTACACGGGGCACGGTGGGGAACGTACCAACGGTGGGGAACGTACCACGGGGGACACATGGGGAAGTTTACACGGGAGCACGGTGGGGAACGTACACGGGGCACGGTGGGGACGGGGGGGGGGAACGTACACGGGGCAGGTGGGGAACGTACGGGGGAAATGTACACGGGGCACGGTGATGGGATCGTACACGGGGGCACAGTGGGGAACGTACACGGGGTGTACGTACAGGTGCCGGTGGTGGGAACGTACACGGGGGGCACGGTGGGGAAGTACACGGGGGCACGGTGCGAACGGTACGTTAACCGGGGCAGTGCGGTGGGGAACGTTACACGGGGGACGAGTGGGGAACGTACACGGGGGCACGGTGGGGAACGTACACGGGGCACGGTGGGGAACGTACACGGGGGAACGTACACGGGGCACGGTGGGGAACGTACACGGGGGAAAGTGCACGGTGGGGAACGTACACGGGAGCACGGTGGGGAACGTACACGGGGCACGGTGGGGAACGTACACGGGAGCACGGTGGGGAACGTACACGGGAGCACGGTGGGGAACTACACGGGGCACGGTGGGGGAACGTCATACACGAATGGGAAACGTACACGGGGCACGGTGGGGAACGTACACGGGTGCACGGTGGGGAAACGTACAGTGGGCACAGGGGGAACGTTCACGGGGGGGGGAACGTTTACAGGGGCCACGGTGGGGAACGTACACGGGGCACGTGCGGGAACGGGAACGTACTGGGGCACAGTGGGGAACTACACGGGGACAGGTGGGAACGTACACGGGGAACGTGGGGACGTACACGGGGCGGGGCACAGTGGGGAACGTGACACGGGGGTGGGGAACGTCCACGGTGGGGCACGGTGATACGTACACGGGAGCACGGGGGGTGGGGTACGTGCTACACGGCGTGCGGGGGGGTGAAGTACGTGGGCACAGTGGGGAACGTACAAGGGAGCACGGTGGGGAACGTACACGGGGCACGGTGGGGAACGCACGGGGGGGAAAAACGTACACGGGCACGGTGGGGAAGTACACGGGGCGCGGGTGGGGAACGTACACGGGGCACGGTAGGGAATGTACACGTGGGGCACGGTGGGGAACGTACACGGGCAGCCACCGTATGTGGGGGGAAGCACGGGGGAACGTACACGGTGGCTCGGAATGTATGGGACGGAGGGGAACGTACACGGGGCACAGGTGGGGCGTAAGTACGGCGGGGCACGGTGGGGTACGTACACGGGCACGGTGGGAACGTACACGGGGCCACGGTGGGAACGTACACGGGGCACGGGGGGGAACGTACACGGGGACGGTGGGGAACGTACACGGGGGCATCGGTGGGGAACGTTTTACACGGGGAACGTACACGGGGCACGGTCATGGGGAATGTACACGGGGCGCGGTGGGTGACGGTTGGCACGTACAGTGGGCACAGTAAATGAACGTACAAGGGGGAACGGGTCAGGGGGGGCACGGTGGGGATGTACACGTACACGGGGCGCGGTGGAACGGGATTGTACACGGGGCACGGTTCAGGGAATGTCTGTGTGTGTGGGGACGTACCGGGCAGGTGGTGGATGTACACGTGGTGGGGTGTGTGGGAATTCACCGTACGAGTGGGGAAATGTACGCGCGGGGCCAGGGATGCTGGGAAAGTCACGCGCGTGGGCACGGTGGGGAAAGTACGCGCGCAAGGGCACGGTAGGGAACGCGGTGGGCGGGGGGAACACGGGGGCACGTGGGGAACGAAAACGCGCGAGGGCACGGTTGGGGACGTTACTCAGGCCACGGTGGGGAAACGTACCGGGGCACGGTGGCACGGTGGGAACGTACACGGGGCACGGTGAACGTACCGAAAGTACACGGCACGGTGCACGTACAGGGGGACTGGTGGGGACGTACACGGGGCGTACAAGGGGCACGGTGGGGAACGGACGTAACGGGGAGTGGTGGGGGAACGTACAGTGGGCACAGGAACCTACACGGAGGCAAGGTGGGGAAATACACGGGGCCGGAGGGGGAACGTACGGGGGTACGTACACGGGAACGTACACAGGTAAAAGGGAAACACGGTCACGGGGGTGAACGTACACGGGGCGCGGGTGGGGAAACGTACACGGGGCACGGTGGTGGGAATGTACCGGTGGGGCACGGTTGGAACGTAACACGTGGGGTCGGTGTGTGAGGGGAACGTTACCGTGGACACGGTGGGGAATGTACGGCGCGGGCAAGACGGTGGGGAACGTAACGCGCGGGGCACGGTGGGGAACGTACACGCGCAGGGCAACTGGTGGGAACGGAACACGTGACCCGGGGAACGCACGGGCACGGTGGGGGAACGTAACACGGGGCACGGTGGGGGGAACGTTACCGGGGCACGTGGGGAACGTTACACGGGCACGGTGTCAGTGGGCACGGTGGGGAACGTACCGTACACGGGCACGTGGGGGAACGTACCGTTGGGCACGGTTTGGGGAACTACTCGGGAACATACACGGGGCACGGGGGTGACGTGGGGGAACGTGGGGACACGTGGGCGTACGCGGTACGGGTGGGGAACGTACCGGGCACGGTGGGGAACGTACACGGGGCCACCGGTGGGGAACGTAGTCATACGGTGGGGGAACATACACGGGGCAACGGTGGATCGTACACGTGCACGGTGGGGAACGTACACGTCACGGGGAAACGACAGTGGGCACGGTGGGGACGTACAACCGGGGGCCTACGGTGGGAACGACACGAACGTACACGGTGGGGGACCGTACAACGGTGCACGGTGGTGGAACGTACAGTGGGGAAAGTACCGTGGGCACGGTGGGGGAACGAACACGGGGGGCCGTGGGGGAACGTTAAACGGGGGGGCACCGGTGGGGACGTACAACGGGGCACGGTGGGGGGAAACGTACACGGAGGCACGGTGGGGAACGTACACGGTGGCGTACACGGTGGGGGAACGTACACGGGCCACGGTGGGGAACGTACACGGGGGGTGGGGGTAACGGGGCACGTAGGGAACGCACACGGGGGAACGTACTCGGGGGCAGGTGTGGAACGTACACGGGTGAACGTACACGGGGCACGTGAGGCCACGTACAACGGGGCACGGTGGGGGACGTACACGGGGCAACGGTGGGGCACCCACGGGCACGGTGGGGGAACGTACACGGGGCACGGTGGGGAACGTACACGGGGCACGGTGGGACACGGGGACTGGGGGAACGCACACGGGGCCCGGTGGGAACGTACCGGTGGGCCGGCGTGGGGCAGTGCTCTGGGGTGAGGATGGCAGATTCTGAGCGGCCTCTACGTGTGCACTGGAAGTCTGCCTTCTGTTGCCCCCCGCTTGCCATTCACAGAACGGGTCCTGTAGAGAGAGGACAGAGAGAGAGAGAGAGAGAGAGACGGGGGTGGAGAGAGAGACGGGGGGCGAGAGACGGGGGAGAGAGAGACGGGGGGCAGAGAGAGAGAAAGAAGGGGGGAGAGAGGAGAGAGAGACGGTGAGAGAGAGGGAGGGAGAGAAGATATCAGGGCAGAGAGGGACGGGAGAGAAAGAGGGGGGAAGAGGAGGAAGACAAGCTCACTGTCTGTGGTCCTCACATGGAGCCTCACTCTCTCCCCCCACAAGCCACTGTGGGGAGACAGCGAATCTGTAGCCCGATCAGTCTCCCCCTACCCTCTCCCCTCACTCCCCCCCTCTCTCCCACAGGTCTCCGTATGTTCAGAGCAAATGGGGCACCCCGTGTCACCAGCCCCTCTCCCTTTCCACACACCTCCCCTGCGCTCGAATACCCACAGGCTCTCCACTCCACCCTCCCCCACCCACTCCCCTCTCTCTACCCCTCATCCTCCCTCCTCCCGCACGTGGGTGGAGTGGGCCCACGCCCATGGCACCAGGCCCCCCACCCCCCCCTCGCCCCAGTCACGCAGGTGTACAGGTCCAGCAGTGTGTGTTGGTATGTGTGGCAGAGTGTATACCCTGTGAGAGCCAGCCCCTCTCCCCGTCTCCCCTCCCTGTCCCGGTCCCTCCCACCCTATCCCCCTCCCTGTCCTCTCTCCTCTCCTGTCCTCGTCTCCTCCCGCCCCTCCTCCCCGTCTCCCCCCACTCCACACCTAGTCTCTCCCGCTCTCTCCTCCTTCTCCCTCCCTCCTCTCCCTCCCCTCTCCCCCTCCGCTCCATCCCTCCCCCCTCCCTCACACGCGCGCTCACGCCTGTACCTGTGAGAGGCCGGGCAATGCGTTGTGGTGTCGGGCAGAGTGGGCATCCACATGGGCACAGGACACGGCCACCGCGGCCCACACTGGGCATCGACACGGGCAGCAGTGGGGTGGTGCAGCGGGCTTCAGCGGGCACCAGCCACACACCCTCTCGGGCACAGAGCAGAGGCTCAGGCTAACGAGGGGTAGAGTTCACAGCTTCCGGACCCGAACCGCCTCCAGGAAGTGGAACGTGATCTCCCTGTCATACAGCCAGACGACAGACAGCGTTACACTGGGGGAGAGGGGAGGGCGGGGGGGAGGAGATGTGTATGGTGAGAGGGGGGGAGAGAGGGGCGGAAGAGAGGGGGAGGGGGGGAGAGGGGGGTGAGGGAGGGGGTTAGAGAGTGGGAGGGGGGAGGGGGAGAGGGGGGAGAGGGGGCGGGGGAGGAGAGAGAGTGGGGAGGGGGGGGGGGAGACGAGGGGGGGAGAAGGGGGGGAGAGAGGGGAGAGAGAGGAGAGAGAGAAAGGAGGGGGGTTGAGAGGGGAGAGGGGGGCGTGGGGGGGGGGGAGAGGGGGTATATATGGGGTGGAGTGAGGTGGGGAGAGAGGGGGGGCGGGGGTGGAGAGAGAGGGATAGTGAGGGGGGAGAGAGGGGGCGGGGGGGGAGAGGAGGTGGGAGAGAGAGGGGAGGGGGAGAGGGGGGGAGAGGAGAGGGGGGGAGATTAGGGGGGGGAAGAGAGAGGGTGGGGAGAGCAGAGAGAGCGGGGGGAGAGGGGGGGGGGAGGAGGGGGGAGGAAGGGGGGGAGAGGGGGGGGGGAGGAGATGAGGGGGGGGGGAGTGTGCGGGAGCCGAGGGGGGGGAGAGCGGGGGGAGGAGAGGGGGGGGGTAGTGGGGGGGGAGTTGGGGAGAGAGGGGGGGAGAGGGGTGGAGAGGAGGGTTAGAGAGGGGAGGGGGGAGAGGGTGGGCGGAGAGGGGGGGGGAGAGGGGGTGGGGGGAGGGGGAGGGGGGAGAGGGGTGAGTGGGGGAGAGGGAGTGGGGGGGAGAACGGGGGGAGAGAGAGAGGAGGGTGCAAGGAGTGATGAGAAGGGGCAGTGAGAGGGGAGAGAGAGGGGTGGGGGGGTAAAGGGTGGATATAGAGGGTGGAGTGAGGTGGGGGAGAGTGACGGGGGGGGAGAGAGGGGGAGAGATGAGGGAGAGAGAGGGTTAGTGATGTGGGGGAGTGCGAGGTCATTCTAACGTGCTGATTCCTGAGCGGGGGCCGCTGCCAGGCGAGGGAATCTTGCTGGGTGTCGAGTCGGAGTTGTTTCCTGGTAGATTCGATGCGGATGGCGATACTTGTTGCCGCGGCCCAAGCAGGGGAAAAGAGTCGGTGCCGCTGTTCCTCTGAAGAGGAGCACCTCCATGGCCCTGCCTGGCCCAGCCAGTGGCCACCTCCTCCTGCCCACATAACCCACGATACGTCACGGCACTCGACGCGGCACGGCGGTCTCAGGCCCCCCCTCCCCCCCTCTCCCAATCCCTCCCCTCACCTCCTCTCCCTCCCCCTCCCCTCCTGCTTCCCCACCTCAATCACCTCTCCCCCCCCCTCCTCCTCTCCCCTTCCCCCTTCCCCTCTCGGCTCACCATGTCGAGTAGGTTGGCTGTGCGTGCGACCGTGCGCCTCCACGTAGAGACGCTGCAGCCGGCAGTGAGACCAGCCGTAGTCGCGGGGCTGGGGCGGTGACAGAGGGTGGATGAAGCCCTGGAACACCGCACCGCCGATAGTTCACACCCCAGCGTGTACGTACGATATCGGACCGCTCCACACTCACCTGGGGGCGGGGCGGAGAGAGCGATTGTGAGTGGGAGGGGGAGAGAGGGGGGGGAGAAGAGAGTGGGGGGGGGAGAGAGTGGTATTGAGGGGAGCGGGGGTCTAGGGACGGGGGGAGAGAGGGGGAGGAGAGAGTGACGGGGAGAGGTGTGGGGAGAGAGGGAGAGAGGGGGAGAGAGAGGGGGGAGAGAGAGAGTGAACAGGGAGAGTTATGAGGGAGGGGAGAGTGAAAGGATGGAAGGGGAGAGGAGAGTGAGGGGGGAGAGAGAGAACGAAAGACAGAGAGAGAGAGGCAAGAGTGTGGGTGAGGGGAAAGAGGGAGGTGGAGAAGAGAGCGTGCGTGGGGGAAAGAGGGAGACGGCGAGAGATTGATTGGGGAAGGAGAGAGTGAGGCGGGAGTAGAGAATAGAGGTGGGAGTGAGGAGGGGGTGAGAGGGAGAGGGGGAGAGGGAAAGGGGGGGGAGAGAGAGGGGGAGAGATAAACCCATACTCCAATCCACCACTCCATTCTACCCCTTCAAACCTCTCTCCCCCAACTCCCTCCCCACCATATACATATAACAATTACAGCACGGAAACAGGCTCTCTCGGCCTTCCGTCCGTGCCGGACCATTTGTATTCCCCTAGTCCCATCTACCTGCACTTCAGACCATACCCTCCATTCCTTCACGTCCATATACCTATCCACTTTACTCTTATATGTTAAAGCGATCCTGCCGCCACCACCTCTGCTGGCAAGCTCATTCCACACAGGCCACCACCTCTGAAGTAAAGAAGTTCCCCCTCACGTTACCCTAAAACTTCTGTCCCTTTATTCTCAAATCATGCCCTCTTTTTGATCCTTCCCTTTACCCTCAATGGGAAAAGCTTACCCTTCCGGTCTCCCCCTCCACCTCTTCTCTTTACCTACCCTCTCCAGTCTCGATGGCACTCGTCTGGCCCCCATTCTCCATCCCCAATCCCTCTCTCCCCACCCTCCCCCTCCCTTCCCTCCCCTCTCCCCCCCCCCTTCCCCACTCACGTGGACGGGCTGTGAGTGTTGCGGGGTGTAGGTAGGTGAGGGAGATGCAGGCGGGGCTGAGGTCCAGTCGTGGCACTGCTCAGGGAGGTGAGGCAAAGTGGTGTTTGTCGGGTCCACCAGCCGTCGCCACCCCATCTGCCCGACTCCACCTCACACCATGGTTTCCTCTATGGCGAGAGAGAGAGAGAGAGACGGAGAGAGACACCTTCACAGCCCAGCCCAGGAACAACACGTGGCAACCGACAGAGCTGCTGCCTCACAGCGCCATAACCCACCCGGGTCCCATCCCCACCACCGGTGCTGTCTGTGAGGAGTCTGCACGTTCTCTCCCCGTCACCTGCGTGGCTTTTCTCCGGGATGCTCCGGTTTCCTTCCGCACTCCAAGGACGTGCGAGTTTGTAGGTTAATTGGCTTTGGTAAACAATTGTACCTTGCCTCGAGTGTGTGTAGGATAGTGTTAGTGTACGGAGCGATCGCTGCTCGGCACGGACTGGGTGGGGAAGGGCCTATTCCCGCACTGTATCTCTAAACTAGTGTGTGAACGGGGGAATGCCGATCGGCACGGACTGGGTGGGGAAGGGCCTGTTTCCATGTGTATCCCTAAACTCTAAATAATGTTGTGAACGGGGAATGCCGATCGGCCGGACCGGTGGGGAAGGGCCTGTCTTCATGCTGTATTTAAACTAAACCACAGCAAATGTCGGTGAGGCCGCTGTTAGAGCATTGGGCTTAGGAACTGCCCCGCATGCCTGCAAAATCGAAGGTAGACAAATATGCTGGAGAAACTCAGTGTTGGCTGTCATATGAGGAAAGATTGAAAAGACTTAGGCTTGTAGTCACTGGAGGGCTCGAAGGATGAGGGGGATCTTATAGAACTTATACGGGATGGCAAGCTAGTGCAGGAAAAAATGTTCCCGAATGGTGGGGAGTCCAGAACCAGGGCCTCAGTCTTAGGAATAAAGGGGGAGGCCATTAGATGAGGTGAGAAAAAAAACGTTTCACCCAGAGAGTCTTGAATTTGTGGAATTCCTGCCACAGAGGGCAGTGGAGGGCAAGTCACTGGATGGATTTAAGGAGAGTAGATCGAGCTCTAGGGGTAGTGGATTCAAAGGGATATGGGGAGAAGACAGCATGGGTTATTGATCGGGGTCGATCAGCATGATCACAAATGAATGGCGGTGTGGCTCGGAGGGCCGAATGGCATCTCCTGCAACCATTGGCTATGTTTCTGTATCTGCCTACTTTCTATCTCTGTCCCGCCCCCCCTCCCCTAACATCAGTTTGAAGAAGGTCTTGGCCCGAAACGTCGCCCATTCCTTCTCTCCAGAGATGTGCTGTCCCGCTGAGTTACCGTTCTTCCTAGAGAATGTTCAATGTTCATACGCTGGGGTGTACGCTGCCCAGTTGTAATATGAGGTGCTGTTGTTCCTCCAATTTCGCTGGGGCCTCCACTTGACAGTGGAGGAGGCCCAGCCCAGGCAGAAAGGTCAGTGTGGGAATGAGGAGGGGGGGGTTAAAGTGTTTGGCAATCCTGGAGATAGGTTTAGGTCCGGGCGTGCGGGCGGAACCTGAGCGGAGGTGCTTCAGTGTAAGTCGCCCAATTCTGTGTTTGGTCTCGCCGATTGTATTAGAGTCCACACTGGAACAGCGGATACAGTAGATGAGGTCGGATGAGGTGAACTACCGCCCTGAGTTACTCCTAGCTTTTTGAGTCCTCTCATTAGATGAGGAAAAAGGTTTCCATCAGAGAGTTAAGAATCTGTGCGATTCTCTGCTCATAGAAGACAAGTGGAGGGCCAGATTCCACTGGATGTTTTCATCCCAGAGAGAGTTTAGTTTTAGCTCCCGGGAAGGAAGATAGAGGGAAAGCAGGGGTTACTTGAAGGCTAATGTTACAGCGCTGGGGTGGAAGCTCCCCAAGTGAAATATGAGTGCTGTCCCTCAGGATCCAGGAAGGAGAGGGGAGCAGAGGAGAGCGGCGGGGTTAGGAGAGGGGCGGAGAGGGAGTGAGAGCGGGGAGAGGGGGGGAGAGGTAGAGTGGGGAGGAGAGGGAGAGGGGAGGGAGGGGAGGGGAGGAGAGGGGAGGAGGGGGGGATGGAGGGAGGAGAGGGGAGGAGAGGGAGGGGAGGGAGGGTGGGAGGGGAGGGAGAGGGGAGGGAATGTGGGAGGGGAAGGGAGGGAGGATAGGGGAGGAGAGGGGGATGGAGGGGAGGAGTGGGAGGAGAGGGAGGGGAGGGAAGGAGGGGAGGGGAGGGGGAGGGAGGAGTGGGGAGGAGTAGGGAGAGGGGAAGGAGAGGGAGGGGAGGGGATGGAGGAGAGAAAGGGGGAAGGAGAGGGGAGAGAGGGGGATGGAGGCGGTCAAAGGGAGGGGAGGGGAGAGAGAGGGGGGGGTAGGATGGAGGGGAGGTTGGCCGATACCGATACTAGAGTTTAGGTGACAGGTGGCAGATTCTGACACGCACCAGCAGGGCACCGGGGGTATTTGTGGCGGTGAGCCACGGCTCTGGCCCGGTACTCCAGGCAGGATGGCTGTCGAGTGAGGAGGCGGGTGTGGACTGTCTCCCCCGCGTATTAGAAGGGTGGGAACCTGTGGGGCGGGGGGGGGACAATCACCACCCCACCGATGGCATCGGCTGTGATGCCCGAGGGCTCAAGATAAACGACCCATCACGGGCGCGACCGCACACGGCAACTGTTGTCACCCAACCTCTTAGGGGTTCGGGCTTTGACCGGGAACCATTCTAATTGACCAGCAATCACAACGTACTCGCCCGCCACCAACCTAATACGTAGTCATGTCCCTCAATACCAAACACACATAGCCTCAAATCAAGCCGGTCCCCGCACCCCAGATCCTTAGCCCCGTACCACCACCCACGCACGCCAGCACTGCCCCTCCCCCAGCACTCCAGCCCACCCCATATCGTCTCACCATCCTCCCTCCCCTGATTCCCTCTCCGCCCACCTACACCCGTGCCCCTTCCCCGCCCCCACACCCCCTCCAACCCTGCCCTCTACCCAATCGTCTCACCACCCCCCTGTCCCCTCCCAATTCCCATATTCTCCACCACACCCCGTGCACCTCCCCACAAAGGCCTCCCCAACCCCCATTCCCTTCTCCACACAACTCCCCATCCCTCCCATTCGCTTTCCTCTTTCCCACACCCCCCCCTCGATCACAATCCCATCTCTCCCCATCCACACACCCCTTCACACCCACAATTCCCTCTCCCCCTCCCATCCCAGTCCCCTCCCCGCCTCATCCCCGTATCCACTCTTCCCTCCCACACCCCCATCCCCTCTGCCCTCACTCCCCCCCATTTCCATCTCCTCCCAGCCAGACACCACCCGATGTCCACCTCTGTCATCCTACACCCTTCCCCTCTGCCTCTCCCACCCCAGTCCTCCCTCTCCTCCCCCCACACACACCCATTCCTCCTCCACCCCCCTCCCTCACTTTCCTCCACGCCTCTTAACCGTGCTTTGGGGCTGGTAGATTGCAGGGTTCTGACCTCACACACAGCGGGGTTCTTGCTTCCTGTAAACCTGGCTCCATATAGTGAGCAGAGATAAGTCGACATGAACCTGACCTGGGGTCTGTGAGGGGATAGTCACAGGGCGTGAGGGCTGGAGCTCATCATACCCCCCCCCTCCGCCCTCTCCAGGACCTGGCACAACCTCACCATAGACAATAGAACAATAGACAAGCGAGGTGCAGGAGTAGGCTCCATTGGCCTTTCCAGCCAGCACCGCCATTCAATTATGATCATGGATGATATCCCCAATCAGTAGCCCGTTCCTGCCTTCTCCCCATATCCCCTGATCACTCTCTTGTTAAGAGCCCTTATCTAGCTGGAGACTGCAATGATGATACTACAAATTGTTCATCCCAGTTTGGCAAACGAATAAATCGTGGGAATCGGTAGTGATCCCGTGGATAACAAGGGAAATCAGGGACATTGTAATCAAAGACAAAGGATGATGCGTAACAGAGTAGCAGAAAAGCAGCATACCAGTGGGACTGCAGGGAAAACTTCAGAGACCAGCAGAGGGAGGGACAAAGGGCGTTTAATTAGGAACGGAAAAATAACAAGATCTATATGAAAGAAATGACTGTCAGGGAACATTAATAAGACTGTACTGCGCAAAGTTTTTATAGCTAGGTGAGAGAAGTGGTTTAGTTAAAACAAATGTAGGTCCCTTGCATTCAGAAAAACAGGTGAGTTGTCATGGGGAACAAGGCTATGGCGGAGAATAACATTATAAATTTTATATATTTATTAAATTTTATATTTTATTTTATTAAAATAATGTTTTAATTAATAAATTAGCGGCGGGACCCATTGAATAACTTGACATTGTGTTCCCGTTTCACTAAGGAAGACATAAATCATCTGCTGGGAAATAGCAGGGGATGTGGGTTACAATTGAGGAGAAGATTAGAGTGAAATCCAGGTCAGTCGGGAAGTGGTGTATGGGTAAATTGGAAAAGATTAAAAAGGTCGATAAATCCCCAGAGGCCAGATAGGCTGCATCCCAGAGTACTTAAGGGCTAAGTAGCTCAGGAAATCGTGATTGCATTAGTGATAATCTTTCAAGAATCTTTGATTCTGGGAGTAGTTCTGGCGGTTGGGTCGATGGTTTCGGTAGCAAATGTAACCCCTACTTTTATAAGACGGGAGGGAGAGAGAGAAACGGGGAAATTACAGACCAGTTTGTTAACATCGGTCTTAGTGGGGAGGAAACGAGAAACTGCCTAGAGTCCAGTTATTAAAGTGGGGATTGCAGCACATTTGGAAAGTGGTGAAATCATTTGGACAAAGTCAGGCATGGATTTACAAAGGTAAATCATGTTCTGACGAATCTTGTGGAATTATTCGCGGATGTGTAACTAGTAAGCGTGGCTAAAGGGAGAACAGTGGATGTGGTATATTGGACTTCGAAGGCTTTTCGACAAGTGGGTCCCACAATAAGAGATAGTATACAAACTTTAACGCATACGGTATTAGGGGTTCAGTATTGATGTGGATCGTGAACTGGCTGGCAAAACAGGAAGCAAAGAGTAGGAGTAAACGGGTCCTTTTCACAATGGCAGGCAAGTAACTAGTGGTGGTACCCGCAGGGTCAGTGCTGGGACCTCCTGCTATTTACAATATATATTAATGATCTGGATGAGGGAAAATTGAAGGAATAGCTCAAGTTTGCGGATGTCTACTAAGCTGGGGGGCGTGAGTGTTCGCTGTGAGGATGATGGCTAGGGAGACTGCAGGTGGACCTTGGATAGGCTGGGTGATGTGGGGCTGAATAGTTTGGCAGATGCAGTATAATGTGGGATAAATGTG
>JAVHYY010000079.1:0-25000 GCA_035221665.1 Okamejei kenojei
CTAAATCTCACAAACCAATGCAGCAAATGCTTGTATCCTGTTCTGAAATTTTGAATGAAAAAGCCCAACAGCAATGTTTTGGGGGGATTTAAATTAATGCTATAGTCTCCACAATACTGACGGATTTATTTTTATTTTGAAAGACCTACAGTTTATTCTACATGGATTTATTGGTGAAAGAGTTGCAAAGCTTATCGTATACACACCTGACATTGCCCATTCTTCAGCTTGAAGAATTAATTGCCAGTGAAATACTGGATAACAAGAGTCTCTCTGATTTATACCATCTCAGGTGATCTTTTATTTATTTTCTAAACATATCTAACAATATATTGTCCAAGTATTCTGTGCTGTGTTATCTCTTATTGTTTTGGGTGAAAGCAGATTGTCTATTTCACTTAAAATGGTGGGTTCAATCCCAAGGCATTGCTATAGATTGCTCCCCTCATCCACACTATAATAACCTATTGATTTGACTTGTCTTGTAATCCAAAATTGCCTCCCATATTGTATTGCTCAGCAGACATATTTACCTATCATTTCCCTCCATGCTAATCTCTATTGGTTCTCTGTCTGTTGTACCTTAAAGTTAACCTTTGTATTCTATTGCTTAAAGCCCTTGATTGTCACGTTTTCCGTAATCTGTAAAATGTTTGCACATTTAAAAAAATGTATATAATGAGCTTTATTTTAAATTGCCAATCATGCATTTATTTTCCACAGGATTGCCCAGATATGTTTAGAGTTGAATTTGACTCGGGCTGCTCAGTACCATGAAAAAATACCAGGATCAGTGTTCATCTACGATACAGAACGGACTAAGTATATTATTTTAAATATTATTCAGTATACTTTAGTTCCCATTTACATTAAAAAAGTAATCATTTTCAGAATGTGGATGTACCTGGTACAAAAATGGAAATGGCATAACTGTGTGCTTTATAATTAGTGAAATGTATCCAATCTTCATTTGATAAAGGATCTCATTCACAAGGTAATTGCAGTTGTTCATATGGTTTGATCTACATGGAAAGTATATAGGAAAATTGCATTCCTTGAAAGTTGTCACAGTTAAATAGGGCGGTCAAAAAGGCTTCTGACACATTAGCCTTCTTCAGTCAGAGTACTGAGTATAGAAGTTGGGTCTGAAGAAGAGTCTAGACCCGAAACGTAACTCATTCCTTCTCTCCAGAGAAGCTGCCTGTCCCGCTGAGTTACTCCAGCATTTTGTGTCTACCTTCGATTTAAACTAGCATCTGCAGTTCTTTCCTACGCATATGTTGGAAAGTCATGTTGCTGTTATATAAGACATCGGTGAAGATACATTTAGGGTATTATGTTCCGTTTTGGCCACGTTGATATAGGAAAGATGTTGTCAAACTGGAAAGGACGCAGAGAAGATTTATGAGGGTGTTGCCAGGACTCAAGGGGCTGAGTTATGGGGTGAGCTTGAGCAGGCTAGGACTCTGTTCCTTGGATCACAGGGGGAAGAGAGCTGATGTTATGGAGGTGCACAAAATCATGAGGGGGGGTAGGTAAACGCAGAGTCTCTTGCCCACAGTAGGGAAATCAAGAACCAGAGGACATAATTTTAAGGTGAGGGGTGGAAGATTTAACAAAAACCTGACGGGTAACTTTTTTACACATATGTCGGTGGGTGTATTGATCAAGCTGCTGGAGTAGGTAATTGAGGCAGGAACTATTGCAATGTTTATGAAACATTTTGAGAGGTACAAAGTGCTGGTGGAATGCAAAGGTTCAGGAAGCATCTACGATGAGAATAGGTGATAACACTTTGGATCAGGACCTGTTTTCAGACTGTTAGTAGGGAAGGGAAAGATGAAAATAAGAAGTGTGGTGGTATAAAGCCCGAAAAGTGATAAGTGGATAGAGGTGAGAGGGATGATTAGCAGATGGGCGGAATAGGGGACAAATGGATGTCAGATAAGGAAACAAAAGGTGAAGTGAGATATAAAACTGGAAAGAGGAATATGAGTGGAAGACAACTGGAGAGGAAAATTTAGTTTAGAGATACAGCGTGGAAACAGGCCCTTTGGCCCACCGTGTCCGTGCCAACCAGTGATCCCCACACATTAACACTATCCTACACACACGAGGGTCAATTTATACATACACCAAGCCAATTAACCTACATATCCGTACGTCTTTGGAGTGTGAGGGGAAACCGAAGATCTCGCAGAAAATCCATGCGGTCATGGGGAAAACTTACAAACGGACAACACCCATAGTCTGGATCGAACACGGGTCTCCGGCGCTGTAAGGCAGCAAATATACCGCTGCGCAACCGTGCCGCCCTGGGAGAAATAAAAGAGAAATGTGGAACTTGGGGATAGGAAATGAGCAGATGGAGGAATGGAAAGGAGCAGAATGGCTGGGAGTGATCAGTGATGGTGCGAGAAATGAGAGTGCACTAGAGCAGGGAAATGGAAGGAGGTGTGGGGGTGTATTACATGAAATTGGAGAATTCAATGTTCATACCGCTGAGTTGACAACCTATGTAAGAACACGACAAGTCTACAGAGGATAAACAAATCTTGTTCCATTTAAGTGCACAATTCAAGGATCAGAAGAGATAGATTCAAAGGATACAGGGAGGATGTGAGAAAATACTCTTTTATGCAGATCTAGAAATTGCTTTCCATAAGGGTGGTGGAAACAGAAACAATCAAGACTTCCAAAAGGGAATCAAACAAGTGATTGTGAAAAATAATTTACTGACTACAGGAAAAGAACAAAGAATGGGACTGACTGGATTGGTGTTCAAGATGACATGGAATTGGTTGGCCAAATGAGATTGCCCTGTGTTGCAACACATTTTGAAATAAATGATTTTATAAACATCCTCTAGAAACTGAATTTACAAACTCTGGGATATCATTGCTTAGTGCCATATTCAACCTCACAAACATTCAGGAAACATGAAGACAAACCCATCCACAGTATCCATTTTGACACTTTAAATTTGTTAAAGTCAAGCAATGATAGTTGTAGAATAGGAACAAAATCCTATGTCTGCGTGGCATAGAGGAGAACCGGACAGTGCAATAGCTTATGGAAGAACCGTTCTGAAGCCTGATTACAGAAGGGAACAAGCTGTTGTTGAGTCTGGTGGAACACATATTCAAGCTGCTGTACCTTTTGCCCCATTAGCTCCCTACTCTAAATGAATTTACCATTCATGGCTGCCATGGAATTTTTATGTGTATGTTTGCATGTGTGTGTTTGCATGTGTGTGTTTACATGTGCATGTGTGTATATATGAGAGGTGGTTTTGGAGGGTGGCCTAGTGATGGCTGCCCTGGTTAAAAAGCACTGTATGTGCGGATATCCATGGCTCTGGCAACGTACCCTCAGATGTGTGGGATTTCCACAGGTTTAAGTGTGTGACAGTCCTTGAATTCAGATGGTAATTCAGTTTTACAGCATTGACCTTGATCAGATGACTCATGTTATGTTTTCCTCCCACTTTGAGGACAGGTCTGTTTTCATTCTCAACCACATCGTTTGAATGTTAGGGTCTTCATCCTTCCCTGCTGTCCTGAAAATCTACTGCAGCCAACATAGCTCCAAAATGACTTCTTGTAGTAGAGAAAATATTGACCACAAGGTTTTTTTTAAGAGCCCACATTCTGGCACCATATATCACTAGATCAGGTTGATGTGGCAATATTTATGCATTAATAAGTGGTTAATTGAAGGTAATAATTAAAAACAATTATGTATTATTCATGTGCACACACTCTTGCCGAAGCTAGTGTGGTAGAAAAGCACCCTCCATTGGTAAGGTGACAACTACGCATGGGATTCCTATTCAGGACCATATCAGTAAATTTGACATCAAAATAATTTATTGATCAATATTTTAATAAAATATAAGTAAAAGCTGTTTTCAGATATCTACAATGCATTCCTCAGATAATAATGTGTAAATAATTAACTGCAATTGCCCAGAGTTAATTGAAATCTTGAGTAGTGAAAATGTTTAATTTTAATGTTGTGTTCTTAAGATGCCGGGAAGCGATTGCTCGAATGAAAGATCTACAATTAGGGACTTCACACGAAAGCCTGCTAACTTCACATGGCAATAAAGCAGTGGCACAAACAGCCTCTAACAGTGAACTGGTGCGTCATGGCTCTGATACTACATTATGCTATATTCATCATTTTTGTTGTGGTGGTTAAAAGTATGGTTGTAGATGAATCTCCATAAAAGCACAGAGACTACTGTAAAAGAAAACTGGCAGAAACTATGGATTCATTTGAACAAATTTTCCAAATCAATAAATAATTTAATGGAGCTTCTTCAATACACAGACTAATTTCTCCTGCAGCTTAAATTATGAAATATGATAAAGCCATCCCAATATGAATATGCTATTGGTAAATAAGTGCTTGGCTTGGAACATGCCCTCTATCAAACATCTGAGAAACAAAAAATGAGATGGCAGATCTAAAGGACTCTTTCCAGAGAAAGCACAGGTGTATAGATTCAATCATTCAGTTGGGTCATTTTTACCGAGCTGCAAATTAATTAGATCTTTGGAAAAATGGCAAATGTGTTTTCACATTTGCTTTCACTTTCTGTGCCCCTTCAAGCCTCACATAAACTGAAGTAGGGAAAGTCGTCATATTCTTTGGAAGGTATTATTACCAGCTTTAAGAATATGCATTGCTACTCAATTCTTCAATAAAGGAGAGGGACAGGAAGCAGAAAAAAAGGCCCAGTGATCTGAAGGAAAATTTTATAAAATGAGATGGAACAGTGTCTTCATTGTCTCGATATAAACC
This sequence comes from Okamejei kenojei, assembly GCA_035221665.1. Taxonomy (NCBI): domain Eukaryota; kingdom Metazoa; phylum Chordata; class Chondrichthyes; order Rajiformes; family Rajidae; genus Okamejei; species Okamejei kenojei. The sequence goes on from JAVHYY010000079.1 coordinate 4,810, forward strand.
AAATTGTGGCGTCAGCCTATACACGGGCCACTTATGCTCAAACTCTCGTCAGGAGATACGAGGGCGGGCACGTGACGTCATGGGCTAGATGGAGTGCCCTGGTACTTAAGGTCATCTCACCTCGAGACCATGAGGAGTCAACTGGTAGCTGAGCCCGAGAGTACAACCTCGCTCAGCTACAGCAACACTGTAATTGTTAGCGCACCAACTTAACGTGTCACCACTGAATAAACAGTTTGAACCGGCCTGACGTCTCACCTTTATTCACCATGTTTGGTGCCGCTACATTGGTGACCCCCAACTGTCCGAATTGAAATTTTCACCTGAAGCACGCAGCCTCAGGAGACCTGATGTCTGCAGTCGGCTGCCCAGCCCTGCAGAGCTACGCTGCTGTCAGCCCGGCCCTGCCGTGAGGTATGCCGCCTCTTCCCCACCAGCTGCTGCTCACCAGAGCTGGCAAGCCACGGCTGCCGCCGCTCTCCTGCTCCTGGCAACAGGGAAGGCCACTTTATGTGACGGCCGCCGAGCTCCCCTGCGTGACCTGCCCGGAGCCGACCACCGGAGCGGAGAGGTTTTATTTTCTTGCAGCAGCCCCACCAGCTGCTGCAAGAGCTATGAGCATAGCAGCCTCTGCCCACAGCAACGCCGACGCACACCTGACGGCCCTAGGAGCAGAGAGAGAGCACCTGCCTCTCTCCCACTCCCGACAATGGACCAGGGCCCGGCCTCACACCGCAAACACGGCCCTACACTGCACCGGGCCCCACCGTTCCAGGCCCTGCACAGACATCTGCACCGCACCGGGTCTCACCGCGGACACGGCTCCAGACCCGGCACCGCAACAGGCCTCACCCCGGCCACAGCTCCACGTCCTGCCCTGCAACGCGCCTGGCCCCGCCGGCTGCTGCCCAGGGCCTAGCCACCCGATCGGGCAGGCTTACCTGGGACGCCTGCCGAAGACGCCCTTCTGCTCCTCACCGGTCTTGAATCGTTGGACCAGTCCGCTTCAGCCGGCCGGCAAAATGGCCGCCGCAGCCTCCTGAACAAGCGGCCGCGCGATTACAAAAATGGCCGCCGCGGCCGGCTGGAAGAGAAGCTCGAACTTGCCATCCACAGCGCCACCTTCCGGCCGGATGCCGTCCCTATAGCCTGACCGCCGGCAACAGATCAACCGCCAGAGCAGCTGCCGTCACTGCAGCCTCACCGCCATCCACAGTGCCACCTCCTGGCCGGATGCCATCACTGCAGCTTCACCGTCGTCCATAGCGCCACCTTCCAGCCGGATGCAGTTCCTGCAGCCTGACCACTGGCAACAGCACCTCATTCAGGCCGGAGGCTTTCCTATCCTGAGCTTTCCTATCCTGAGCTATGAACACTGGACAATTTGAACTTTGGACACTAATTGCACTGTAATTTGCCTTTTTACTGTTCATGTTGTGTTCACTGCATTTTCACACCTGGTTCAGAAATTAGTTTGTTTATTTTATTTAGTTTTTTTCCCTCATCGTTTCCCTCATCGGGCCATATTTCACAGGACACTCTCCCTTAGCTGGTCGAGGAGATGTGACCGTGTCTATTCCGTCCGGCAGCTTCTGCATTGGTCGCCTCACACCCCTTGGTACCTCGGGATCGCCCACGCAGAGCGTCACTGCCCCCATGGAACCCTCCGTCCCGACCCATGCCCAGGGTGTCCCAGACCCACATGCAGGAGCCGCCTTCGACCATGCTATTACTTCCTCCGGTTCTGGGGGGGGGGTCCTGTGGCGTCAGCCTATACACGGGCCACTTATGCTCGAACCCTCGTCAGCAGAAACGAGGGCGGGCACGTGACATCAGGGGCTAGAGGGAGTGTCCTGGTACTTAAGGTCATCTCACCTCAAGACCTTGAGGAGTCAACTGGTAGCTAAGCCCGAGAGCACAACCTCGCTCAGCTACAGCAACATTGTAATATGATTTGCACACCAACTTAACGTGTCACCACTGAATAAACAACAGTTTGAACTGGCCTGACGTCTCACCTTTATTCACCACGTTTGGTGCCACTACAAAATAAGTTAAACTTGAGCAAAAAACTGCAGATAGTGAACCTACTAAGTTCCTATAGCATTTTTTGGCATTTTTTTCAAAGGCTGTTACAGTCTGGATTTATTGGAAATGGATGGATCATTCAAATTTATAACGAGTCTTGGAAAAATGGAACTTTACAATGCATTTATATCTTACCTAGTTCAGAAAGGAATTGATATTGGTTATTTCAAATGCAGTTACAATTCTCAATGCCAAATACTTTGTGGAACTTACAGAAAATAGACATAAATATATTAATCAGAGTATTTAAAAGAGTTTGTGCAGAAATGTTATTTCCATTGTGAATAGTTTTTCTGAAGTGATTGTTTTTGAAAATGCAGAACATGCATATATCTTCACCTGTACTAACCAGAAAGAGATTGAGTGGCGTTTCTGTTATGGATGTGTGGATCAATAAAGCAGAAGTCCTACTGCATCTTGGATTTTACCAGCCTGCCAGAGCTCTGTTATCGGAGGCCCACAAGGATGCAAAGGTTAGTTTACAGCTGTGTTGGATGGTTTAGCACTGTTATTAACAATTTCTGGGTGAAATTAAAGGTCTTGAAATAAATCAAGATTATCTTTTGAAGTAAAAGTATCTTTTTACCTTATGAGTTCCAGTTTAACTCTTTAAAAATTATAAAAGCTGCATTTGAAAAAAAGCAAAAATAATTTTCCTGCAGCAATTCTCCACAAGAATGTATTTTCAATGATTTTCAGGCGGGGATTGAAGTAGTGGCTTTTGTGGCATTTTAAAGAAGTTTTGAAAGTTGAGAGGCAATATTGGTGTTTCTGCGGAGAAGATTTGAGATGGCTAGTTCATGCCAAATATATAAACAGCCATCTGTGATTAAGCAAAATAAACTGATATCAAAGGAATTGCAAGACAACTTGGCTGAAATATTGGAATAATTTTACACGAGACGAGAGTGACTTTCAAACTGTAGCTACTTTATTTGCAATAACTTGTCAAACAAGGAGAACATTCAAGCAGGAGACTGCCCTCACGATACAAAGGATGCATTATTTTTATATCATTTTTGATAGCATAGAAGCAAGGTTAGTCACATATACTTGTTTACAGGGTTAACTTTTGTTTTTTAGCATTCAGTAACTTTCAACAGAGAAACAGACTTCCTTATCTATGTGGGAAGATAGGGTGTCTCGGTGTACCCTTGACTTCATCAGCTCTTCTTTGTATGAATTGAACTTTTGATTCCTATGCCAGACAGGTCAGGATAAGGTGGCCCATAGAGTCAAAAGTTCAATTCCCACAGAGTGAAGTGCTGCCCATGTTGAAAGACAAAATGGACGAACAGTTTAGTTCTTCCCTCAATTACCACAATCCCCCCTTTTGTCCTAACAGGACTATCATAAAAATGTTAGTCAGTATTATCAGTATCATCATGCAGGGAGATATTCATGAGTTGCATGATAGCGTGATCAGCATTATATTGAAGCATAATGTGTTGTGGTTCAGCACTGAGACGGGTGTGCTGTTTTGATAAGCAGAGAGCTGGAATGACGCAGTGTGATAGCTGGAACAGTACAGATATGGTGACAACAGTGGCTAAAATAATAATAGCATATTTTTAAATGGTTTTAAATAGCCTTCCAGCCTTGTTTCCCAGGTCAGGGAGCCACCCCCCACCAGCCAAAGGGTTTAATTTCTGAGATCTGATGCAAGATGTGGACATGGTCTTGAATAATCCTTACATTAGTTTCAATTTGTTTGTCTTGATTAGAGAATAAATAGCAGGATTCGTTGAGGGCTGCACACACTGCCCCCTGGGCCACTAGGAGAAAGTCCAGAGTCATCCGATTTTGAATAACCATCATGGACAGAGACTGGACTTCAGAGTGTAGGAGCAAATTCGCGTCTACTGTCCTGTTCTCTATTTGTCCCATGGTGGCTGAAATGTTGATGATTGCCTTCTCCAGCTCATTTACTCCCAGGCCAGATATTAGCGTGCGGAGGAATTTGTGGAACCATGTAGTGCATCAACAAGTGGGTTTTCAACCTCTCTCCTGCGTCTAACTGTCCCTGGGGATGGCTGACCATGATTCCTGATCAAGTGAGTCTGGAGAGTTTAAACTCCCCAAACATTAGGGGCTACATATCCCATGGTAAAGGTCCAAATCCAACTCGTAGGAAGGGATGTACAGTGGGTTGCAAAAGTATTCATACCTCTTGAACTTTTCCACATTTTGTCACGTTACAACCACAAACGTAAATGTATTTTATTGGGATTTTATGTGATAGACCAACACAAAATGGTGCATAATTGTGAAGTGGAAGGAACATGATACATGGTTTTTAATTTTTTTTACAAATAAAAAACTGAAAAGTGTGGCGTGCAAAAGTATTCAGCCCCCTTTACTCTGATACCCCTAAATAAAATCCGGTGCAACCAATTGCCTTCAGAAGTCACCTAATTAGTAAATAGAGTCCACTTGTGTGTAATCTAATCTCAGTATAAATACAGCTGTTCTGTGAAGGCCTCGGAGGTTTGTTATGGAACATTAGTGAACAAATAGCATCATGAAGCCCAAGGAACACATCAGACAGGTCAGGGATAAAGTTGTGGAGAAGTTTAAAGCAGGGTTAGGTTATAAAAAAATATCCCAAGCTTTGAACACTTCACAGAGCACTGTTTCATCCATCATCCGAAATTGGAAAGAGTATGGCACAACTGCAAACCTACCAAGACATGGCCGTCCACCTAAACTGACAGGCCGGGCAAGGAGAGAATTGATCAGAGAAGCAACCACAAGGCCCATGGTAACTCTGGAGGAGCTGCAAAGATCCACAGCTCAGGTGGGAGAATCTGTCCACAGGCCAACTATTAGTCGTGCACTCCACAAATCAGGCTTTTATGGAAGAGTGGCAAGAAAAAAGCCATTGTTGAAATAAAGCCATAAGAAGTCCCGTTTGCAGTTTGCCACAAGCCATGTGGGGGACACAGCAAACATGTGGAGGAAGGTGCTCTGGTCTGATGAGACCAACATTGAAGTTTTTGACCTAAATGCAAAACGCTATGTGTGGCAGAAAACTAACACTGCACATCACCCTGAACACACCATCCCCACTGTGAAACATGGTGGTGGCAGCATCATGCTGTGGGGATGCTTTTCTTCAGCAGGGACAGGGAAGCTGGTCAGTTGATGGAAAGATGGATGGAGCCAAATACAGGGCAATCTTGGAAGAAAGCCTGTTAGAGTCTGCAAAAGACTTGAGACTGGGGCGGAGGCTCACCTTCCAGCAGGACAACGACCCTAAACATACAGCCAGAGCTACAACAAAATTGTTTAGATCAAAGCATATTCATGTGTTAGAATGGCTGTCAAAGTCCAGACCTAAATCCAATTGAGAATATCTGGCAAGACTTGAAAATTGCTGTTCACAGACACTCTCCATCCAATCTAACTGAGCTTGAGCTATTTTGCAAAGAAGAAGTGGGCAAAAATTTCAGTCTCTAGATGTGCAAAGCTGGTAGAGACATACCCCAAAAGACTTGCAGCTGTAATTGCAGCGAAAGGTGGTTCTACAAAGTATTGACTCAGGGGGGGTGAATACTTTTGCACGCCACACATTTCAGTTTTTTATTTGTAATAAAATTTGGAAACCATGTATCATTTTCCTTCCACTTCACAATTATGCACCACTTTGTGTTGGTCTATCACATCAAATCCCAATAAAATACATTTACGTTTGTGGTTGTAACGTGACAAAATGTGGAAAAGTTCAAGGGGTATGAATACTTCTGCAAGCCACTGTATAAGCATTTTCACCACATATCCGGAATACCCCATGCTGAACAACTAGGGTAGCATTCAGTCCAGTTCCAGCAAATTAAATTCCAGAGAACAGCCTGTGGGTGTGCACGTATGTATGCGTGCCATGGAATACTGCATGTGCGCCCCAATCTCAGTGGACTAAGAGCTGAAGATATCCCAATTATATATTTTGTGACATTTTGCTGCCTAACAAAAGTATCGGCCATCCACCAATATGAAGTGTCACCATAAGTGATGTTAATCTGTGTGGGTTGTTGCCTGGATTCGCTGAATGGCTGTGTTCTTCAATGACTTCCGTTTTCCAGCCCCCCACTCTTTACGATGGATGTCCAGTCATCCTTCACCTCCATCTCCCACCAGGGCGGTCTTAAAGTCCTATGTTTCTTCCTATACTGCAGAACCAGTAAATTTCCATCTACTAATATTCTCCTCTGCCTAGCAGAGCTGGTCCTTACTCTCAACAACTCCTACGACTCCTCCCACTTCCCCCAAATCCAAGGCATAGCTGTGGGCACTTGCATGGGCCTTAGCTATGCCTGCCTCGTTGCAGGGTACTTCGAACAATCCCTGTTCCAGGCATACACTGGCCCAATCCCCGAACTCTACCTCCGCTATATTGATGACTGCATCAGTGCTACCTCCTTCACACATGCAGAACTCACTGACTTCATCAACTTCACGACCAATTTCCATCCTACACTCAAATTCACTAGGACCATCTCCTATCCCCCTACCGTTTCTCGATCTCACCGTCTCCATCACAGGAGACAGATTATTGACGGACATCTACCACAAACCCAGTGACTCCCATAGCTATGTAAACTACATTTCATCCCACCCTGCTTCCCGTAAATCCTCTATACCCTACTCCCAATTACTACGCCTAAGCCACATCTGTGCCCAGGATGAGGTTTTCCATACAAAGGCGTCGGAGATGTCATAATTCTTTAGTAAACAGGTGTTTCCCACTTCCATTATAGATGAGGCTCACTAGGGTCTCCTCGATATCCCGCAGCTCTGCTCTTGCTCTCCCTCCCCCCATTCGTAACAAGGACGGAGTCCCCCTTGTCCTCACCTTCCATCCCATCAGCCGTCGCATACAGTATATAATCCTCCAACATGGATCTCACTACTGGCCACATATTCCCATCTCATCTCCTTTCTGCTTTCCGCAGAGACCGTTGCCTCTGCAACTCCTGATCAACTCGTCCCTTCCCAATCAAACCACCCCCTCCCCAGATACTTTCCCCTGCAACTGCAGGAGATGCTGTAATTATGCTCCTACAGCTTACCACCCTAGTCTAGTTCAGTAAAACACTGAGTCAAGCACCGGATCAACTATTCTTTCTTATTTCCAAACACAAACAAACTCCCTATACAATACCTAACCACCACGGGTCTGATCCTTGTCTCTACTCATCAAAGCCCTTCAGCCTCGCGCGAGCAGACACCTCCAGCAGGTCACACGATCCCAAGTGCTACTCCAGAAGACCGACTCCGATCCATGTGGGGTTCACTCTTTTAGAGGGCATTGGACCCGTGGCGTGAAACTATATGGGGGGGGAGACCAAAACTGTACACAATACTCCAGGTGTGGTCTCACCAAGACCCTGTACAACTGCAGTAGAACCTCCCTGCTCCTATACGCAAATCTTTTTGCTATGAATGCCAACATACCATTCGCTTTCTTCACTGTCTGCTGCACCTGCATGCCTACTTTCAATGACTGGTGTACCATGACACCCAGGTCTTGTTGCATCTCCCCTTTTCCTAATTGGCCACCATTCAAATAATAGTCAACTTTCCTGTCTTTGCCACCAAAGTGGATAACCTCACATTTATCCACATTATATTGCATCTGCAATGCATTTGCCCACTCACCCAGCCAATCCAAGTCACCTTGCAGCCTCCTAGCATCCTCCTCACATCTAACACTGCTCCCATGCTTCGTATCATCTGCAAACTTGGAGATGTTGCATTCAATTTCCTTGTCCAAATCATTAATATATGTTGTAAATAGCTGGGGTCCCAGCACTGAGCCTTGCAACACCGCACTAGTCACTACCTGCCATCCTGAAAATGACCCGTTCACTCCTACTCTTTGCTTCCTGTCTGCCAGCCAGTTCTCTATCCACATCAATACTGAACCGCCAATACCGTGTGCTTTAAATTTGTATACTAATCTCTTGTGTGGGACCTTGTCGAAAGCCTTCTGAAAGTCCAGATATAGCACATCCACTAGTTCTCCCTGATCCACTCTACTAGTTGCATCCTCGAAAAATTCAATAAGATTCGTCAGACATGATTTACCATTCATAAATCCATGCTGACTTTGTCCAATGATTTCACCATTTTCCAAATGTGCTGCTATCCCATCTTTAATAACTGACTAGCATTTTCCCCACTACCGATGTTAGACCAACTGGTCTGTAATTCCCCGTTTTCTCTCTCCCTCCCTTTTTAAAAAGTGGGGTTACATTAGCTACCCTCCAATCCTCAGGAACTACTCCAGAATCTAAAGAGTTTTGAAAAGTTATCACTAATGCATCCACTATTTCCAGGGCTACTTCCTTAAGTACTCTGGGATGCAGCGTATCTGGCCCTGGGGATTTATTGCCCTTTAATCCATTCAATTTACCACTACCAGGCTAACCTGGATTTCACCCAGTTCCTCCATCTCATTTGACCTGTGATCCCCTGCTATTTCTGGCAGATTATTTATGTCTTCCTTAGTGAAGACAGAACCAAAGTAGTTATTCAATTGGTCTGCCAATTCCTTGTTCCCCATGATCAATGCACCTGTTTCTGACTGCAAGGGACCTACATTTGTTTTAGCTAATCTTTTTCTCTTCACATATCTATAAAAACCATTACAGTCAGTTTTTATGTTCCCTGCCAGTTTTCTTTCATAATCTATTTTCCCTTTCCCAATTAAGCCCTTTGTCCTCCTGTGCTGGACTCTGAATTTCTCCCAGTCCTTTGGTAGGCTGCTTTCTCTGGCTAATTTGTATGCTTCATCTTTTGTTTTGATACTATCTCTGATTTCACTTGTTATCCATGAATGCACTAACTGGGATGAACAATTGTTGTAGTTCATCCATGCAGTCTTTAATTGCCTTCCATTGCACATCCACCGTCAACCCTTTAAGAATCAATTGCCAGTCTATCTTGGCCAAATCACGTCTCATACCCTCAAAGTTACCTTTCTTTAAGTTCAGGACCCTTGTTTCTGAATTAACAATGTCACTCTCCATCCTAATGAAGAACTCAACCATATTATGGTCACTCTTGCCCAAGGGGCCCCGCACAACAAGGCTGCTAACTAACCCTTCCTCATTACTCAATACCCAGTCTAGAATAGCCTGCTCTCTCGTTGGCTCCTCTACATGTTGGTTTAGAAAACTATCCCACATACATTCCAATAAATCCTCTTCCTCAGCTCCTTTGCCAATTTGTTTCACCCAATCTATATGTAGATTGAAGTCACCCATTATAACTGTTTTACCATTGTTGCATGCATTTCTAATTTCCTGTTTGATGCCATCCCCAACTCCACTACTAATGTTAGGTGGCCTATACACAACACCCATTAGCGTTTTCTACCCCTTAGTGTTTCGCAGCTCTACCCATATCGATTCCACATCCTCCAAGCTAATGTCCTTCCTTTCTATTGCGTTAATCTCCTCTCTAACCAGCAATGCTACCCCACCTCCTTTTCCTTTCTGTCTATCCCTCCTGAATATTGAATATCCCTGGATGTTCAGCTCCCAGCATTGGTCACCCTGGATCCATGTCTCCATGATCCCAACTCTATCATAATCATTAATAGCTATCTGCACATTCAACTCATCCACCTTATTATGGATGCTCCTTGCATTGAGACACAAAGCCTTCAGGTTTGTTTTTACAATGCTCTTACCCCTAATACAAGTATGTTGAAAAGTGGCCCTTATTGATATTTGCCCTGGATTTGACTGCCTGCCACCTTTACGTTTCGCCTTGCTACCAATTTCTTCTACCCTCATTTTACACCCCTCTGTCTCTCTGCTCACACATTTAAGAAACCCACCACCTCTTATTCTCTGTTTATTTATTTATTCTTCTTTCCCCCCTACATGTTGTGACTGAGTGCTTCCCTTCTCTGCCTCCTGCCTCACACACTGTCTTCTTGCTTTCTCTATTTGAGTCCCTCCCCCCAACCAATCTAGTTTAAAGTTTCCCCAGTAGCCTTTAGAAATCTCCCCGCCAGGATACTGGCTCCCCTCGGTTTCAAGTGCAACCCGTCCTTTTTGTACAGGTCACATCTTCCCCAAAAGAGGTCCCAATGATCCAGAAACCTGAATCCCTGCCCTCTTCACCAGTCCTTCAGCCACGCATTTATCCTCCACCTCGCTCCATTCCTACTCTCACTGTCGCGTGGCACAGGCTGTAATCCTGAGATTGTTACTTTTACGGTCCTTCTCCTGAACTCTCCTCCTAACTCCCTAAATTCTCCTTTCAGGACCTCTTCTCTTTTTCTACCTATGTCATTGGTACCTACATGTACCACGACCTCTGGCTCCTCTCCCTCCCATTTCAGGATATCTTGGACACGTTCAGTCACATCCCAGACCCTGGCACCAGGGAGGCAAACTACCATCCGGGTCTCCTGACTGCGTCCACAGAATCGCCTATCTGACCCCCTAACTATAGAGCCCCCTATTACTACTGCCCTCCTCTTATTGTCCTTACCCTTCTTACCCAGTCTCTGTTTCTGAGGTCCGGCCGCTGTTGCTACCCCCTGGTAGGCTGTCTCCCCCAACAGTACTCAAACAGGAGTACTCTTTGCCAAGATGTACAGCCACCGGGGTACTCTCTAGTCCCTGCCTCTGCCCCTTGCCTCTCCTAACCGTGACCCAATTGTCTGCCTCCTGTGGTCCTGGAGTGGCCACCTTTCTGTAACTCCTCTCTATGACCTCCTGGCTCTCCCTGACCAGACGGAGATCATCGAGCTGCTGCTCCAGGTTCCTAATACGGTCCCTTAGGAGCCCCAGCTCGATGCACCTGGCACAGATGTGCATGTCTGGAAGGCTATCAGACTCCCTGACCTCGCACATCTGACATCCAGAACAGTAAACTGCCCTGGGCCTCATACTCCCTCTATCCCTGGCTACAATACAAAGTACAATACAATACAATACACACTGCTGGAAGAAATCAGCAGGGATCTGACTGCCAATCAGCTGCTCCCTCTTGTCCACTTCCACTAATCAGCGGCTTCCTCAAGCCCACTTGTTTTGAAATGTGAATGGAACGTTGGAACGTTACAGATTTGGGTGCTCCTCCCACTGCAACTGCTCCAACGGCTCCTGGGCCTCTTTAAAGCAAAGCCCCGCGATCTAGTTTTTAACTCACCGCTCGGACGTTACTCTTCCCACTGCAACTGCTCCAACGGCTCCTGGGCCTCTGTAAAGCAAAGCCCCGCGATCGGGTTTTTAACTCACCGCTCGGACGTTGCTCCTCCCACTGCAACTGCTCCAACGGCTCCTGGGCCTCTGTAAAGCAAAGCCCCGCGATCGGGTTTTTAACTCACCACTCGGACGTTACTCCTCGCACTGCAACCGCTTCAACCGCTTCTGGGCCTCTGTTATGTTATACAGTTATTGACAGTTCCCTAACCTAATTACAAAGTACCCCATTACAATGTTTCCAAAGAAGCTTCTAGAAGGAAGACAGTTAACTAAAGTAAAGAAACATTTTCCCCGGTTGTATAAACAATTTGAACATTCATGAAATGGCAGCACAAACACTGCAACATAATTAACATTACCTTTTTACACCCCCCTCTATAACCAATCCTAACCATGCATTTGCAGACCTGCTCAGCTCTTCTGCAAAAACCCTCATACATATTAACAAAGGAAGGACATCAGGACCTCACCTTATCCTCAACTTTCATCTAGGGTCCAGACTCTTTGGAGCCATGACTCCCTTCTTGCAACTTTCACAGAAAGAGGCCAAGCAGGCCTGTAAATACAAAGATCCTCCAATTTGTGACCTCTTTAATTGAGCCAATATTGACATTCCTCCATTTTATCATTTATGATAACCCTCATCATTAATGATAACCAAGACACAACAACGACTACTTTACTATAACAGATATTCTAACATGAAGATGCTGATGTATTTTCCCAGAATTTCATCAAGCTGGGCTTAGCTTCATGATTTCCGTCTGAGGAGTCTTCACCTCCCGTGTTTTCATTCTAATTGTGTCTGACGATGGAATTTCTATATTTCGAAGGGTATTATACAAGTATGATGTTAGATTGTTTGACTCTGGGTTTCTATTCAAACCTTCGTCTAATATATCTGGCAACAGAGTTTGATAATCATGGGTATATGTTTTCAAATAATCTCGAATTTGAAGATATCTAAAATATTGATTACCTTTCAGACTGTATTTCGACTGTAATTTCTGAAATGACAGGAGATTTCCCATCTCGTACAGACCTCCAAGCTTTTTAATTCCTAGTCTTTCCCAATAAGTAAACGTTTTATCTATAATAGGTGGCTTAAACGATGGGTTATTAGCTATTGGTGAAAGAAGAGATAAATATCTTCATTTAAAAGTTGATTTTACTTGTCTCCAGATTCGTAAAGTGCTGTGAATAATCAGATTTTTCTCATACATTGTGATCTTCAACTGTATTGGGGAGAGAAGAATGGCGCCTATATTAAAAGGCGAGCAAATCTCTCTCTCCATTATTAACGAGTCTACATGTTGGCATGCATTATCCAGCCAGTAAATTACATTTTTAATATTCGTTGCTCAATAGTAGTATAAGAAATTGGGGAGCGCCAATCCGCCCATTTCTTTGGGCTTACATAGATGTTGTTTATAAATTCTATGTGATTTATAATCCCAGATAAAGTTTGTAATCCGGGAATCAAGATTTAAAAAAAAAAATTAGGTACGTATATCGTTATTGATTGAAATAAATAGAGAATATGTGGGAGGCAAATCATTTTTATGGCATTTATTCTGCCTATTAGAGACATCGGAAGTGTTTTCCAGAATTGACTAAGAGCGTTTAATAAGACGGGAAGTTTGCATTGAATAAAGAAGTATATTTTCGGGTACTTGAACACCCAGATATTTAAATTTTTCTGTAGCAATTCTGAAAGGGAATTTTAAAAGGTGTGTCAACTCTTGAGGTTTTATTGCCATCATTTCACTTTTGTTCCAGTTTATTCTATATCCTGAGAAGGAACCAAATTCCTCTATAAGATTTAATATATTTGGAATACTAACTTAAGAATTGGTGATATATAATAATACATCTTCTGTATATATTGATATTTTATTATTGGAGTGTTTAGTATTATAGCCATTAATGTTCGGATGTACTCTTATACTTTACGCTAAGGGTTCAATCGCAAGGGCAAATAACAGGGGTGATAATGCACATCCCTGTCTATTGCCCCTGGATAGTTGAAATTTCAGAGAAAGTATGTGATAGGTCGTGTGCCAGAATACTGACCAATCATCTAGTAATTTTATCCATGAAATAAAATTCTCTCCAATCGGAAATTTTTGCAGTACTGTGAAAAGGTATTTCCAATCTACTTGGTCAAAGCTTTTTCTGCATCTAATGAAATAATTGATTAGTCTTCTTTAATTCTGTGTGAGCACATTATGTTAAAAAGGCGTCTCAAATTATTAAATGAATGTCTTTTGGGTATGAACCCCGTTTGATCCAAATGTATTCATTTATTAACATATTTACTTAATCTTCTTGCCAATGTTTTTGCTAATATTTTCTCATCTGTATTTAGCAGGGCAATTGCTCTGTATGAACCGGGGTCTTCTAGATCTTTATCCTTTTTGGGTAAAACTGTGATAGTTGATTCAGCTAGTGTTTGTGGTAATGTCTGTTCTTTAAATGCATATGTATAAAGCTTGTGTAAATGTGGTGAAATTACCTAGTGAAATATTTTATAAAATTCGTTATTCAACCCATCTGGTCCAGGTGTTTTACCGTTCTTCAGTGAATTGATTGTCTCTTCAATTTCTTTAATTGAAATCTGTGCTCCTAATTCCTCTTGTTCCAGCGTTAAGTGTTGGAAGATTACAGTTGTCCAGAAAGTTTGTAATTTTTCTGCTTTCTGTTGATGTTTTGGATGTATATAAATTTTCATAAAATTGGGCAAATCTTTCGTTAATGTCTTTGGGAAGCATTAAAAGTTCACCTTTATTTGATTTAATTTTTAGAATAGTCTGGTCCTTTTCAACTTTTCTCAGCTGACATGCCAAACGTTTGTGTGGCTTGTCACCAAATTCGAAATGTTCCTGTTTTGTAATTTGAAATAATCTGATAACTCTTGCAGATAAAAATTTGGTTTAGTTTAAATTTCAATATTGCTATCTTATTTCTAAATTAAGTTGTCTAATCTGTTCTTATAGTTGCAATTGTTCCGTCCTATTCTTTTTATTTTTGATAAGCTTGGTATGAAATGATAGAACCTCTAATAAATGCCTTAAAAGATTCCCATAATAGGGAGGGCGAGACGTAAGGGGTATCATTGGTCTCAAAAAAAGTTCCATCTGTTTTTTAAATATTTACAACCATCCGGATTGTTTAGTATTTGAGGATTGAACCTCCAAAACAATTTTTTATTAAACATTCCTTCTAATTTTAAGGTGAAGATTAGCGGAGAATGATCGGAAATTATGCTATTATGGTATTTAGGGTTAGTTGTAAAGGGGATTAATTTTGTGTCCACTATGAAGTAGTCAATACGTGTATAGGTTTTATGTACTGATGAGTAGAAGGAGTATTCTCTTCCGGCAGGGTTTGCAATCCTCCAAACATCTGTTATATTTGTAAATTTTAGATACGTATTTAAAAGTTCACTGGATTTTGATTTTATATTAAGTCTCTTTTGTTGGGCAGATTTATCGAGGTATTGTTCCAAAACGCAATTGAAATCTCTCCCGATTATCACGTTTTGCTGATTGGACTCAGAAATTATATTCAAGATTTGGTTAAAGAAATCATGCACTATTCCAATAGCGTACTGCGAATCTATGTAAATAGTTACCTTTAATTTTGTCCCCATAATACAAGCCCTAATTTAAACAAATAATTCAACCTGTTGTGCTGAATAAGGTGACTCAAAGGCAGCTGCTTCTACAATTTCCCCATTCTGATTAACAATTGCACACCCAGACAATTTCTCACCATACAGTCCAATAGATGCACTCCCATCTACGTACAATGTTATGTCATGGTCCTCTATGGGTGCGTCTCTCAAGTCCTCCCTCGCAGATGTCTCCTCCTCGATGATAAATAAACAATCATGTCCCGCTTCTGACAGCTCTTCTGGGGGTGAGACAAGAAAATATGCTGGGTTAATTAATATACAATACCTAAATTGAAGTTTTGGATTAGTTAATAAGTAAATTTCATATTTGTTCTGACGAGCCATTGTTTGTTGATGTCTGTAATTGTCCCAACAATACTGCCACTGAATGTGAGCTATATACCACTATTTAATGTTGTAGGGTCAAATTTGCAGCAGACTGTAAACTGTTATATATGGCAGTTAGAATTTGGGTACAGAGTGGGTGTCCCCTTGCTACTGGGTCTAATTTAGAAGAGTAATAGGCAACTGGTCTATGCCTATCCCCATGTTTTTGTGTCAGAACTGAGGTTGCACATTCAGATAAAATAGTGTAGTTGAGCTGGAAGGGTCTGTTGTACAGTGGTCTTCCCAATGCTGGGGCTGCATCAGCGATTTCTTCAAGTTCTCAAAGGTCTCTTGTGCTTTCCTAGTTAATTGAAACTCACTCTCTTTACTTGTATAGGGTGTCAGCTCTTTAGTATCTAAAGCTATGTTAGGGATCCAAGGTCTACAGTAATTGACCATACCAAGCCATTGGCTCATTTGTTTTGCTTCTTTAGGAATCGCGAATTCACAAAATGGTTTGAGTCTGCTTTTTTCTAGACTCCTTTATGTTGCCGAAATTATGACTCCTAAAAATTATACTCTTTCCTGGGCCATCAGTACTTTTGACTGGGAGACTACATATCCCAGATTAGCCAAATGATTTAATAATTGTGCAGTATCTTCACGGTTGCTTGGTTCATCTCTGCTGGATACAAATAAATCATCGACATACTGCACTAAAGTAGATCTTCTTCTAAAATTTAAAATACTCAATTGTTCTTGTAGACACCTGGAAAATAAAGTTGGCGAATTGATGAATCCCTGAGGCAATCTGGTCCAAGTGTATTGCTGGCCCCTATATGTGAAAGTAAACAAATATATTTGCTGTTCTTATGGAGAGGCAAGGAAAAGAATACGTGTTGCAGGTCGACTATTGGGAAGATTTTTGCTTCGGCTGGGATCAAAGCTAAGATGTGAGCAGAGTTTGGCACTAGCGCATGGAGCGGTTCTACAACTGAGTTAATCGATCTTAAGTCTTGGACCAATCTGTACTGCCTTTCTTCCCTGGTTTCGGAACTGCAAGGATTAGTGTATTGCAGATTGATTGACATTTTACCAAGATGTTTTGTTTTAGCAGTCCCCAAATTAATTTGTCTATGCTGTTACTGGCCTGTGGTTTTAATGGATACTGTTGTATCGAAGGCAGTGTTACCCCTTTCTGGAGAGCTACTTGGATGGGACTGATGTTCACGCATCATACCTGATCTGTGTCTTCTGCCCAAACTTGAGGGTCCACATACTCGCATACCTCACTCCCCAGATGCTGACGTAGGTAGGTAACAACTGTCCTTGGGGCCTGATGAAATGTAACAACATACTGGTTAGACAAATTTTGCTCTTTGTATTTATTCGGGTCTGCCATGGTAATTATCCTTTTCACCATTGCTCCTAGATCTTTTCCACTCGCCAGATAATTTATTTTGCTTGTAATGTGAGGAGCAACCTCTGCAGTTCCTTTCCATAGTTTCACTGGTACCTCAGCGTAATCCGCGATGCACTCATTTCCTTCAACAAGTGCCAAAATTCTTATTCCCACTTTGTTCTCTCACATCACTAACTGTTACTTTGTTTCCCTTCTTAGTTTCTTTATTACTTCTTGTTTGCTTTTCTCTGCTCTATTCTGTCTTCTTGATGGGCATTCCCTGCTCCAGTGACCTAATTGGTTACAATTGAAGCAAGCCCCTGAGGTTGCAAGGTTCTTTACTTTAAAATGTTTCTTTGTGTTATTATGAGACTGTTCGTAGTTCTTCCTTGACTCTGAACTATCTTTTATTACTGCCTTCCTTGTATAATCTTCAGTTTTCACTATAATGGTACACACAATTCTTTCATTTTGATAAATTACTTTGATGGGTCCAGGGGTAGGGGTCAGGTTATCTTGTCCATTAATTCTGGACTGGCTGATTGATCAGGATTGTGAAAATGGGTTGGTCTGTGAAAAAGGTATCTATCTTCTTAGTCCATGATCTCCTGGCTAGCTTACTCTTTGCTCTATTTGATCTCTTAAGTCTCCAGGAGTTAGTGACCTATAATCTCTGGGATCTTGGATGCTTCTGTATTTTCTAGGATCCCAAGTGTCCCTTTGATCCTAAAAGTTTCCTCCCAGATCCCTTCCTTCAACTGGTCCCCGAGTCGGACATGCTCGACTCCAATATCCTGTCCCATCACAAGTATAACACTGATCTGGTCTCCTTATTCGATGTCTTCTACCACTTGGTTCCATTAAGAATGGCTCTAAGGCAGGCGCATTATTGTAATAATAATCACACATATTGATCATTTTATACAGTTATTGACAGTTCCCTAACCCAACTACAAAGTACCCCATTACAATGTTTCCACAGAAGCTTCTAGAAGGAAGACAGTTAACTAAAGTAAAGAAACATTTTCCCCGGTTGTATAAATAATTTGAACAAGGCTTCACACTTTAACCAATCAGCAAATAGCAGCACAAACACTCTGCAACATAATTAACATTACCTTTTTACACCCCCCTCTATAACCAATCCTAACCATGTATTTGCAGACCTGCTGAGCTCTTCTGCAAAACCCCTCATATATATTAACAAAGGTAGGACATCTGGACCTCACCTTATCCTCAACTTCCATCTAGGTTCCAGACTCTTTGGAGCCATGAGTCCCAGCTTGCAACTTTCACAGAAAGAGGTCAAGCCGGCCCTGCATATACAAAGATCCTCCATTTTGTGACCTCTTTAATTTAGCCAATATTAACAATGCAACACCTGTTCCTTTTACCTCCCCCCTCGACTGCATCCAAGGACCCCGACAGTCTTTTCAGGTGAGGCAGAGGTTGGCTTGCACCTCCTCCAACCTCATGTACTGTATCCGCTGTTCTAGGTGTCAACACCTGTACATCGGCGAGACCAAGTGCAGGCTCGGCGATCGTTTCACTGAACATTTCTGCTTAGTCCACCTTAACCTACCTGATCTCCAGGTTGCTCAGCAATTTAACTCCCCCTCCCATTCCCAATCTGACCTTTATATCCTCGGCCTCCTCCATTGTCAGAGAGAGGCCCAGCGCAAATTGGAGGAACAGCACCTTATATTTGGCTTGGATAACTTACACCCCAGCGGTATGAACATTGACCTATAACTTCAAATAGCCCTTGCTTTCTCTCTCTCTCCATCCTCTTCCCCTTCCCAGTGCTCCCACCAGTCTTACTGTCACTAACTACATCCTATCTCTGTCCCGCCCAGTCCCCTGACATCAGTCTAAAGAAGGGTCTTGACCAGTAACCTCACCCATTCCTTCTCTCCAGAGATGTTGCCCGTCCCGCTGAGTTACTCCAGCATTCTGAGTCTACCTTTGATTTAAACCAGCATCTTCAGTTCTTTCTTGCACAGAGTTGAGGGGTTATTTTGTGGCACAGCACACAATGGAGAGTGATGGGTCTGTATGGATGGCTGTCTCAATTCATGATGCTCTGGCAGCTGTGACATGCTGGGCTGCAGCTCGGGTGAGTAATGAAGCCACTGAGTGTGGTACATGTAATACTGTGGGATGTCCGAGCGTTAATGCTTGGGATGTAATAACAGCGTGATATGTGGCAGTGACAGACTTCAGGCATTATGGGAGACTGCGTGTCACAGGATCAAGTTGGACGCTGTATTAGGCTTTAGGTCGAAGTCCGTTACCAAGGTGTTGAGTTAGGACTGATTGCGAAAACCACCGGTTCTCAGTGAAATGGCTTTGTACAATCCGGCAAGCCGAGTGCGGGAGGAGATGCTAACGTGGTCTTTAGTGTGTCAAAGGCTGCGTTATTGCTGTCAGCATACGAGGCACTCTGATGTTTCTGGCATAATTAAGTCCTGAAGGGGTGGGTAAGGGGGGAGGGTGGGGGGGGGGGGGGGGTGGGGGGGGGGGGGGGGGGGGGGGCGAGAGGAACGGGGTAAGTCTCTGCATAGCTGGAGCAATCCACTACATAGTATCCCCCATCCCCAGGAAGTGCACAAGTTCCTTCTTCATCAATATGGGATTTAGGAATGCTGTGACCCCTACATCTGTGTGAAATTAATCTTGATCCCTCTGGAGAGTACATGGCCTATTAATATAATACACTAATCTGGCAAAGTTGCAGTTTGTCCTTAGAAACTTTGTGTCCCTTAGTGGCTCAGGACCGTAAAAGGGTAAAGGGCCCGTCCCTCCAATAGGTGATTTTTTTAGGGCGACTGCCAGCCAGCGACTGTCATAGTGTATCGTAGCAAGTCACCGAAAAACAACGGCGACTGGAAATGGGGGTGGAAGGGGGGGGGGGCCCCCCCACCCCCCTACGACAATGTCTACGACAAGCTGCACCAACCTACCACCTAGTCGACGTCAAGCTATGGCAAGTTACCAACAACCGGCGACCGATTAGGATGTCCATCTATGACAACCTACGACCACACAGGCGACAACCTACGACCACACAGGCAACATCCTACGTCCACCTGCGACAAGCCGCGACAAACTATGACCCTGTCGCCGACAACTAAAGGCAATTCAGTCGCCATAGGTAGTCGCCAATGGAATTCATCGGCTAGCACCGACGACAACCTACGTCACCTGGCGACAACCTACGACAGCACCTACGACAGGAGAAGTCAAGCTACACCTAGTCAACGTCAAGCTACGGCAAGTTACCGACAGCGTCAACCCACTGTCACCGAAGATGTTTGAACATGTTGAAAATCCAGCAGCGACTAGAAGGATGCTATGACTCTTTGGGAGACTGAGGAGACTACTCACGACCACACAGGTGACACCCCGGCGACCATGTGGTAACAGCTTAGTCGCCTAAAAAACAGCTTAAGTGGGAAAGGCCGATAAGGC